>RCUC01166180.1:0-27253 GCA_003697995.1 Taxidea taxus jeffersonii
GAGGCTGAGGGCCGCACAACTGGGACCGACCGAGAACTGGGCCCTTGAGTGTGGGGACAGTGGGACTGAGATTTGGAGTCGGGGGAGGCTAGGTCTGAAATCAAGGGCCTCACACATGGGAACCGAATGGGGACTGAGGACGAGGTTGAGAGTTGGGGTCGGGAGAGGTAGAATATGAGGTCAAAAGCCGGTTACTCGGGTACAGACCGGGGACTCGGCTCACTGGGGCTAGGGGTGGCGGGGCTGAGAATTGGGGTGGGGGGAGGTGGGATCAGAGGTCAACGGCCTTACACTCGGGGACTGGACCGAGATTTAGGGCCGGGGGGAGGCCAGGCCCGCGATGAGGAACGGAGGAAAGGCCTGGTGCAGACTCCAGAGGTCACAAAGCTTGAGCACCCCTGCCAGGAATAGCGTGAGGCACCTGGCGACCGTGGGAGAGGGGCTTCATTTAAAAATGAAAGCAGTACTTTCACGTGGTTGAGTTGCACCAGACTGGTTGGGAACTGGCTCCTCCCCCCTCCCACGTTCCCGCTCGCTGAGCCTCCACTTTCCGTCTTTGCGGCCTTTTCTTCCTCTCCGTGCGGCGTGTGTTCCTGAGCGCCAGTCTGCGTTTTGTCTCCTGCTTTTAGAGGTATAGTGTCTGCATTTTGGGTAGAAACTCTCGCTCTCGTTATCTTTGCCTGGTGACCACACTTCTGCCGAGCGAGCTTAATCTTTTCTTTGTATCCTTGAATATATTTTTTGCTGATTCTTGACTGCGCCTGAGAAACTTCTGGAGTCTGCCGGTGCTCGCGCTGCGCCCTCTACCTTCAGCGTTCCCGCGTGGTTCACTAAAAGCGGCGCTGGCCCGCATGGTGATGCCGAGCGAGTCTCGGGGACTCGACCGACCCTGGTCTTTTATAGACCTGGTTGGGAGGTCACAGGCCCCTCCCCGTTGATTTGTACCTTTAAGGAGCTCCCAGGTTCTTGCCAGACAAATCCCCAGACCCGGGAGAGCCCCCCTCCCCAGCTCCTGCATGACTTCCACCCCCACCCCCCGCCCCCACCCGGCGCCCCTTAGGTCCCGGCCCGCCTGCCGACTGGAAGCGCTTCGAAGTAGTTTATTTCCCCGAGGCCCTAGGACGAACGAACGTGCTTCCTTCTGTAGTTCTCTCCACTGTTGGGGGCCTTCGGGCTCCTATCTGCAACTGCGGGCCGCATGCGTGGCGGGAGAGGGGTCCGCGAGCGGCGGCGCGCTAAGGGGGAAACCGCTCGGTGCGGGTGGGGGGGGCGGAGGTGCGGGAGGTTAGGGCCGCGCCTCAGGTATCCGGAACCCAGTGGAGCTGGAAGAGTTTTGAATACTTCAAATAACGATTTCAGTTCAGAATATTGCCGAAATTACCTATCTTAATGTAGTTCTATTACTTATAGTTACGTTTTTAAAGGTTAACTCTTTGTTTCTGAATTTCTGGTAAGAATGAAAATACCTCGTGTTCTCCGGTTAGGCAAAAAATACATTAGGATATGTCAGTGAAAAGTGATGTTTTAGTGTTAATTTCTAGACACGAGTCTTCGTTTTAAAATAAGTGAGTAAATTTCTACTTTTAATGAATATTAGGAGAGATTGCTCTTGTTACTAATTACTAATATTTAAATAAGCCCATCTTTAGTCCTCTTGTGCCCGTATGCATTTTGTAAATTTATTAGGCTTATTCTGTATTATGGTCTCCTTTCTATTTTTCTATTTTAACATTCTTTTTGTGGTATTTGCTTTTTTTTTTAATCTTTTTTAAATAGGGGAGTGACTGGTTTTCTTTTTAAAAATACAGCTACAAGGCTTTCTGTAAACAAAATATCCAAGTAAAAATGTGAATTGATTTAAGTGAAAGGATTGATTAAATACGTCCTCAGATATGGCCACAACTGTGAAGGAGAGTGTGGAGACATAGGGGGCCCATCCCGGTTAAGTGCCTGCAGCGCTGCAGAAATGGGAAGGGGGTCTCTTGAATCTGAGCTCTGGTTCGCAAACTTTTTGTAAAAACACGTGAATTGACCCTTAACTGGGTCCGCAGAGCTAGGACTTTGACGGTATTTTTAAGTCACATGCACATGACCGGTGTGTAGGTGGGGGGAGGGGGGCGCTGGTAATTGCTGTTATACTTGTCGTACAGATGAGAAAATGGAGGCCCAGGGGGAAATGAAGTCACTTGCCCAGCGAGGGAATAGGACTCAGGTCTGTCTGACAGGGAGAGCCCTCCTCTGCCAGGGACCCTGCTCCCATCTTACCGCCCCGAATTGGGAGTTATTGTGGATAACAAGAGGCAGATTAGAGGGAGAATCTAGCTCATCTAAGTCCAATCTGGCTTATTTGACAGCAAATCCCAGACATATGAGGATTTTGTCCATAAATATTTTAGTTTCTATTCTATAGATTTAAAAAAAAATACAAGTACAATACTGTTATCACAGCTGAAGAAGTAGTAATTCCTTGAGATCATTAAATACCCCGTGTTCAAATGCACCTGTTTATTTCTTGAATAATTTTTTTTTATAGCTGGCTTGAATTGTAATCCAAACGAGGTCACACCTTAATTTGGTGCCCATCTCTTTTAAATTCTGTTAATCAGAGCAGCGTTTTCCAGTGGAAATGAAATGCAAGCCACTTACATAATTTCACATTTTTAATAGTAAAAAGAAACATGTTCATTCTAATAATTTAGTTTAACATGGTAAATGTTCAGAAGATTTTCTTACATTTTTTTCCGATTAAGCTTTCAAAATCCAGTATGTACTTTGTATTTACAGCACATCTCACTTTTTTTTTTTAAGATTTTATTTACATATTTGAGAGAGAGAAAATGAGAGGGGAGACTCCCTACAGAGCTGGGAGCCCAATGGCCATGACATGAGCCAAAGGCAGTAGCTTAACCAACTGAGTCACCCAGGCGCCCAGCACATCTCAGTTTTTACTAGCCGCATTTTCAGTGTGGACAAGTAACTACCGTATTAGTGCAGTCTAGAGGTTCTCTCTTCTTTTCTTACTGAATGAATTGGGTTGAGTGTCACATACAGAGTTCCTTCCTCAGGCTTTGGGTTTTTCTGATTACATTCAGTTGTGGTGTTTGAATCTCTGACCTCTCTGCCTTTCCTGTAAAATGATAATTACCTGTAAGGGCTGTTCTGGTTCCGCTGAGATTTTCTTTTCGGAGAGAATATTTCATTGGAGGTGCTGTGCACTTTTGGCCTACTCCTGCAGGAGGCACTTGTTTTCCCCCTTTGTGATGATAGCAGCTATTGATGGTCTTTCCCTAAATCCATTGTTTTGTTAATATCTCCAAATTAGTGACACTTTAAATATTCCTTCTCTTTAGTAGTAGGAATATTTCTAGAGAGAGGAAACTTTCTTTGTTAATCTTTTGATTCGTCTAAGTTGTACTTTATAAATGGTAGTTTAAATTTTGATCCATTCCTGTTGTGTATCAGTATCCAACATAGTGATCTCTAGTGTGTGCCAAAGACACTTCCTGGTATCATTTTGAAGTTGTGAGTTTTAACATGTAATTTAATTCACTGTGGCTTTTATTCTCTTTGGTACAGAAATTATCCAGTTTGTGGCCAATGGGAGCCCTTCAGATTGGTTCCTGATTTGACACAACCACAGTCATCTTTGATGCCTTCCTTAGTTTAAGGTGTAATCCTTCATTAAGTGAGTCCAACAAAGTTTATTCAACTGGACTTCTAGTGGTGGGCAATTGGGTTGTTTCTAGCCTTTGCCTATTAGAAATAGAGTTGAGATGAATATCCTTTGTATGTGTCTTTGCTTTTTTTTTTGGCCATTTAATATTTCCACAAATGGTAAATAGAAAGGGCCTATTTTGCCAAGGGGATGTTTTCAAATTTATGTATTTTTTGCCAATATGGTAGGTATTTTAAATGTTGCTTTATTTTAAGTTTTAATTTATCTTAAATGGGTAAGGTGGAGGATCTTTTCATGTTTAATGTCATTTCTTTTTCTTTTGACTATACTTCTAACCCATTTTCCTTTTGGGTGGATGGGCTTTCTCTTTTTATTATTTTATTTATTTATTTTTAAAGATTTTATTTATTTATTTATTTGACAGAGAGAAGTCACAAGTAAGCAGAGAGGCAGACAGAGGGGGAGGGGGAAGCAGGCTCCCCGCCGAGCAGAGAGCCCAATGTGGGGCTGGATCCCAGGACCCTGGGACCATGACCGAGCAGAAGGCAGAGGCTTTAACCCGCTGAGCCACCCAGGCGCCCCAGGACTTTCTCTTTTTAGATACTCTATTAAAGATACTAATGCTTTGGGGAAAATTGGCAATATCTTTCCCATTTTATCATTGATATGTTTGCTTAGCTTAACCTCTTAGCTATACATAAGAGGTTTGGAGGTTTCTATTTTTGGGTTTTTGTTTGTATTTATATAATGAAATTTTTCAGTATTTTCCCATGTTCTGGGTTTTGGGTCTTGGTCAGGAAAGTTTATAGAGGAATTCATCAATTTCCTCTTATTTTCTTCTGTTGTGTAGGATATTTCTTAGCATTTCTCATAAAACATGAAAAATTCTTAGTTAACTCATTTTATTTTATCTTCATTAATATGTCAGTGTGACAGATTGCTGGGATTGACTTTGAAATGATGAGCTACAGTTGCATTCCTGGAACAAATCCAACTTGGTCATGATTATTGCTTTGTGTATTGCTGGATTTTGTTGGCTGATAATTTCTTTAGGATCTTTTCATCTTAGTTCATGAGCAAAATTAGCCCGTGAAACTCGATAAACTAATTCCAACACTCTTGGAAATGGAATATCAATTCCAGGTTGATTGAAAATCAAAACATAAAAATGTAGATGAAAACAACAGAGCTTTTGAAGTTAAAAAAAAAACAACCCATATGGCCTTGGCCTAAGAAAAAGATTTCTTAAACATGGCACAGAAAGCGATAATTATTAAGGGGGGAAAAGACTAGGATGAAAAATTCTGAATTCCTGTTAGGTTTTCCTGACAGTATGCTGCTTTTACAAAAATTCTTAGTATGAATACTAAAAATTCCTTGCCCTCTTATAAGTATCTACATTGCAGAGATGATCCATAATTGGCATCTCTATAGGTTTTTGTTCTTTACACAAAATTTGTTTAGTCCAGTAGAATTCGCTGTCCAATAGAATGAATGACAAATTTATTTTGTTTCGTATCTGAGATATAATTCGCATACTATACAATTCACCCAGTTGAAAGGGTACAAATCAGAGGTTTTTAGTATATTCACAACCTTGTGAAGACCATCACTAACTACTACTACCTAGTTCAAGAACATTTTCTTACATTGAAATACCCGGCACCTGGGTGGCTCAATGGGTTAAAGCCTCTGCCTTTGGCTCAGGTCATGATCCCAGGGTCCTGGGATCCAGCCCCTAATCCTCCTCTCTGCTCAGCGGGGAGCCTGTTTCCTCCTCTCTCTCTCTGCCCGACTCTGCCTGCTTGTGATCTCTATCTGTCAAATATATAAATACAAATCTTAAAAAAAAAAAAAAGAAATACCCTTAAGCATTCCTGGGATGAATTCATTTGGTCATGGTGTATAATCTTTCTTACATGTTATTGGATTCAGTTTGTAGTATTTTGTTGAGGAATTTTGCACCTGTATTCATAAGGGATATTAGTATGTAGTTATTGCTTCCTGTGATGTCTGTCTGGTTTTGGTATCAGATTGTTTAGTTTACTAGGGCTGCCATAACAAAATACTGCAGACTGGGTTGCAACAGAAATCTATTGTCTTGTAGTTATGGAGGCCAGAAGTCCTAGATCAAGGCATCAGCAGGGTTGGTTCCCTCTAAGGGCCATGAGGAAATTATATATTCCAGACCTCTCTCCTTGGTTTGTTAGATGGCTGTCTTCTGTGTTTGTTTCATCTTGTCTGTCTCCAAATTTCCCCTTCTTAGAGGGGCATCAGTCATAATGGAATATGGCCCACTCTAATGACCTCATTTTGTAAAAAAAAGACTATCTCCAAATCTCACATTCTGAGGTGCTGGGGTTAGGACTTCATCTAAATTTTGGACATGCATTTCAGCCCATAAAACAGGGTAATACTGGCCTTAGTAAAATGAGTTGGGATGTGTTTTAATATTTTAATTTAGTATATTTTAATGTATTTTGATGACTATTATCCAAAATAATATTTCAACATGTCAGTATTTTAACATTGATATGTTATATTCTTGTTTTAATCTTTGCAGTTTGGTGTGCATTTTATACTTAGAGCACATCTCAATTTGTACTTGTCACTTTCAAGTGTTCAGTGGGCACGTGTGGTTAACTATCGTATTTTTATCCTTTGTACCCAGTTCTTTCTCCAAAGCCGTTTTTTCTATACTTTAAATTTAGGAGTTTTAGCAACATATGCCTAGGTTGTGTCTTTCAAAAATATCTGTTGGGAACTACATGATCACATTTATCTTAAGCCAGGAAAATCTCCCTTTCATTCTTTATCCGTTCTCCTGCCTTCATTTGTGCCTTTTTCTCCTTCTGGAATTCCCATTATTGACATGTTACTTCTGTTGTCTCGTGTTACATCCGTGTCCTCCAAACCTCATATCTTTTTCCCTTTATTTCTCTCTCTCTGTTTTGAGATATTTCTTCCACTTGGTTTTTCAGGCCACTGTGCTTTCGGTTTATTACTAACTTTATAAATTCAAAATTCAAATTTTAAAAGTTTTATATTCTTTAATTGAGTATCTGAAAGTTCTCATATTTTTTTGTTAAAAAAATTTAGCATTTTGTCCATCGCTTCTCATTCCCTTAAAACTGTCTATTGTTCTAAGCTGTTGTCTGAATGCATGATCTTCTCTCCGGGTGCTTGAGCCACTCTCATGTGCATTGCCGTGTTTCATTCCTCTTGGATCTGTTCTCTACTCTCCCAGGGCAGAGTGGTGTGGTCCTCTGGGCAGCAAACATTGCGCACAAGATGCTACAGCAGTCTTGGCTCCTATGGCAGCTGCATAGGACCTGACAAGGTGTTAGCTCTCCACAGAACCCCAGAGGAAGCTATAGGCCCCTTGAGGGGCTGTGGGCATGTACTCTAACCATCTCTCTGGAGACCATGAATGTAACCCACAAGGCCTCCTGAGGCCTTTGCCTGATTCTAGGATCTAAATGGTCACCCAACCAGGGGCTGCTTACTGAGGGGAAAGAGCTACAGGAAAGTTGGTAGGGGAGGTGGCTGGGAGACTGTTGTCTTAGCAATTGTATTTTCTTTAACCTCCCCCCAACTCCCGCCTTAAATTTCTTACCTGTGCTGAATCATACTTCTTACTGTGGGGAGAGTACTACCAATTAAATAGAGATGATGAAATTTTTCCCTCACTTGAAAACAGATTTTATCTTAAGCAGTGGAAGTCAAATAACAGTGTTTCTTTTTATGTAAACTTCACCTGATAACGTTTTTTTTCTCTGTGGTAACTTAGGTTTTGATTCCTGAGTCACCAGCAGAATGCAACCAATAATAGAGAGCAACAGCTGCTTGTTCTGTGTAGGGTAAAATTTTGTCCCATATGTTAATTTTAATACAAGCATAGTAGATATAATTTACCTAACATCACATACTATTTTTGCTTTTAGTTAACACAGCCTTTGAGATGTAAACATTGAGGGAAAGTGTTTTATTACCTGAGACTTAGCTACAGTACGCAAACTAAAGGCCCTAATAATTAAAAGATAATGGAAAATAGCTTTCCTGTTTCATACATACCTCTTTTGATGGATAAAAATGTAGTAATAATAAACATTTAGAATGTTAGTAACATATTTAATGATCCATCTACAGCTTTTCTCTCAGTAGCTCTGAGGTAGCTTTATGTAATGAACTCAGCTTGTACAAATTAGGGTCAGAGTTGTCACACTTGGGATGCCTAAGCCTCTTGAAAATTTTGGCACAACTGTGTAGGGGTGTGCTTTCTTGAAGTAGTCGGTTCAGAACTACATCCTATTCTCAAGTATTTGACAGCCAGAAATGTTTAAGAGCCACTGAAATGGGACTTTATAAGAATTGCTGGGTTGGGAGAGACTTTTGAGGTTTCCAGTGGAAGAGGGAAACTATCCATAATAAATTAGGGGCCTGGGTTCTGCTCATACACGGTCCCTAGACAGGGAATTGCTTTTTTCCCAGACCCATCTTTGCTCCTCAAGGGAAAACAGACATAAGCAGCAGAAGTAATATCTAAAGTTCTCTTTTGTGAATTTAATGAGACATGAGTATGAAGATTAAAAGGATTTGCCACGAGTGCCTGGCTGGCTTACTTGGTAGAGCATGCCACTCTTGATCCTCAGGGTTGTTAAGTTCGAGCTCCACATTGGGTATAGAGATTATTTTAAAAAATAAAATCTTTTAAAAAAATAAAAGGATTCACCAGAAAGTAAAATATTTATACAAAGCAACCAGCACAAAAATAGACCCTGGCAAAGGGCTGCATTTTAAAAATATAAAGACGGGCGCCTGGGTGGCTCCACTGTTCAGCGTCTGTCTTCAGCTCAGGTCTGATCCCAGGGTCCTGGGATGGGGCCCTGCATCAGACTCCCTGGTCAGGAGGAAGCCTGCTTTTCCCTCTCCCTCTCCCCCTTGCCTGTGTTGCCTCTCTCACTGTTGTTTCTGTCAAATAAAATCTCTCTTAAAAAAATAAAGTTAAAAAAAAAAAAGAGAGAATTTGACCAAGCATTCAGGGAGGAATAAGTAGGGTAGTGCACAAAGGAACAACAACAAAGTAATGGGGTCTTCTAAAATCTGCTTTTATACCTTAGGTATTTACCAGGGGCAAAAAGTTTCCCATTCCTACCTCTTCTCATGCTTAGGATCTGTTTGTCACTTCCTTAGAGCCCCAGTGTAAATTAGTCTCCCATTTTCTAGTTTTGGGTCATTCAGAATTTGTCATCATACATGTATTTCTTCTTCCTTTTATTTATTTATTTTAGATTTTATTTGTCAAGAGCATGAGTGGGGAGGAGGGGCAGTGGGAGAAGTAAGCTTCCCGATCAGCAGGGAGCCTTATCTCTTTATTGATTTTTCAGCCTACTGTTCTGTGGACCTAGCACAGTGCCTGCATTTTGTAAGTGCACAGTATTTTCTGAGTTAATGAATGACTTTCCCAAGTTTGGTAAATTTTTTTTTTTTTTTATGATTTTATTTATTTGACAGACAGAGATCACAGTTAGGCAGACAGGCAGGCAGAGAGAGAGAGAGAGGAGGAAGCAGGCTCCCTGCAGAGCAGAGAGCCCCATACGGGACTCAATCCCAGGACCCTGAGATCATGACCTGAGCTGAAGGCAGAGGCTTAACCCACTGAACCACCCAGGCGACCAGTTTGGTAAATTTTTATCTACTGCACATCACTCAAATCTTTGCACAATTGCTTCATTTCTACCACAGTGTTTTTACTTTGGGGTACCATCAGTTTTTCCTAAACTTGCTCATTGCTTCCCATCTCCTCTCCACGCATCTGTTCCCACCATTTGTTTTCCAGGTAACAGCTAGACTGTTCTGTTGAAAAGCAAAAACACAAATTACACCACATTACATTTTGAAACAATTAAATGATTTCTCCATTGGTCTTAGACTAATGTACAAAATACCAAACCAGGCTTTAAAGGCTAAGGAGGATATTTCTCTCCTTTCCTCTTTCATTGGTCTAAGCAGGGCAAGTCCCCATGTCTTGGTACACGTTGTTCCTTCACCAGGCAGGAACCATATCATGGCTGATCAATTATTAACTGTCACCTCCCCAGTGTCACCAACCACTTGAGGCAAGAAGGCATGTAAAACTCCTTCACTTCAGCAAATACATTCAAATAAAACAAGTGAGAAAATGCATAACAGTTACATAAATTACCAAAAATATATTTTGAAGAGGTTTTCTTGAAGTGAAATAAATGCTTATTAAGTAGTCAGGGTACCTCAGTTCTGTAGAGATACTCTTTCTAAAAACAAGCCAGTTTGGTAGCTTAATTTTTCTTTGGAATATTGTTTTACTTCTCTTGAATTCATGAGTTTTTAGTGTTATGTATAACTTTCCATGGTATGGCTGGATTTTGATTGTCACCCAGCTTCCACAATTAGGGACAGGTTTTCTTACATTCCCCACCTAATAGTTTTGTTTTAAGATTTTATTTGACAGAGAGGCAGAGAGGGAACTTAAGCGGGGGTGGGGAGGAGCAGGCTTCCTGCAGAGTAGGGATCCTGACATAGGGTTCCATTCCAGGACCCTGGGATCAAGACCTGAGCCGAAGGCAAAGGCTTTTAATGACCAAGCCACCCAGCCCTTCCCTCTACCCCCCAAATAATTTTTAAAAAAATCCCAGCCAACAGTTTGATCCACAGATACTTCCCAGTGAATAAACTCCAGAAACGAACTCTTTTTTAAAATATTTATTT
Source organism: Taxidea taxus jeffersonii (assembly GCA_003697995.1). Lineage (NCBI taxonomy): Eukaryota > Metazoa > Chordata > Mammalia > Carnivora > Mustelidae > Taxidea > Taxidea taxus. Next base: position 10,424 of record RCUC01166180.1, read on the forward strand.
ATTTGTCAGAGAGGAGGGAAAGCACACAAGCAGGCAGAGAAAGAAGCAGGTTCCCTGCCGAACAAGGAGCCCATTTGGGACTCCATCTCAAAACCCTGGGATCATGACCCGAGCCGAAGGCAGCGGCTTAACCCACTGAGCCACCCAGACCTCCTGAATTTTTTTATTTTTAAACATAACTAGTTTTATATCTAAAATAAGTAAATATACTTCAACATTAAAATACCACTTCAGGGACGCCTGGGTGGCTCAGTTGGTTAAGCAGCTGCCTTCGGCTCAGGTCATGATCCCAGCGTCCTGGGATCGAGTCCTGCATCGGGCTCCTTGCTGGGCAGGGTGCCTGCTTCTCCCTCTGCTCCGCCTGCCACGCTGTCTGCCTGTGCTCGTTCGCCCCCTTTCCTCTCTCTGTGACAAATAAATAAATAAAATCTTAAAATAAAATATATTAAAAAAATAAAATAAAAATAAAATACCACTTTAATATCAAATTTTTAGTCAGTTGAAATACCACAGTGTTTAGCAATTTGACTCAAAATCCAGATATACCCCGTGTGTTGTGAATCCATGATAAATCTCTCAGATTTCTTTTATTCAGTTAGTGTTCACTTGGTCTTTTCCCTTGGAGCTATTTTGTAATGAAGGACTGAACTCATTTGCCAGTCTGGCTTTGCATACTCTTACCTAGCTAGTGTTCCTCTTCCCTATAAATCCTGTTCATTTCGTAGTTATTTCTAGTATGTAGATTATACGACTTCCTTTTCTTAAATAACTTCATTACTAAAAGTATAATTCCGTAATATAAGATTTAATCATTGCTCATGTTGCAGTTGCCTTATTTTTTTTAAAAGATTTTATTTATTTGACAGAGCGAGCACTAAGAGGGCGAGCAGTAGGGAGAGGGAGAAGCAGGTTCCCCTCAGAGCGGAGAGCCGCACGCCAGGCTCCATCCCAGGACACTGGGAACATGAGCTGAGCCGAAGGCAGGCAGGTAGACAGACAATTAACCAACTGAGCTACCCAGGCGCCCGTAGTAATTATTTTCAAGATTGTTCTTTTGAACTCGGATTCAGAGGTTCGTGAAATGTAATTCTTTGTTGGGTATTAAGAATTGCGAGTTTTAAAATCTTTTAAACTGACGCAAAGTATTTATATGAATCTATGCCCAAATATATAAACAAGGTGCTGAATATACAGAGAGTTTCTACCTTTTGTCTGTTTCCTTTCACAATTTTTCCTGCTTTGAGATTTTTTTTTCAGATTTTTATTTTTTTAAATTTTACATCTCTTCCACATATATCGTGCCAATCTTCCCCGCCCTACGCTAGTATTCTGGACTTTTCCCCGTCCTGGCACCCTTCCGGAGAACTCAGACAGAACGGTCTTCCTCGTTGCTTTTCTTCCCTCCTTCCTCCCACTTCCTGCCTGGGCCGAACGCGCGGGCCGCGGGCCGCACCTGCAGGACGCGTTTCCATTGGTGACATCTTGGCGGGCCCATCGGTGGCACTTCCTCCTTTACACCCCGTGACCCACGTCCGGCCCGCCGCCCTCAGTCACGCGGCCTCTGCCTCCGGGACGCAGCCCCGCGCGCCGGCCTTCCGGACTCCGGACCCGTCGTGGTGAGCCGCCGCGAGCGGACGACCCCTGCCCGCCCGCCCATCCACCCTCTCTCAAGACCCCAATCTACCTCCCACCTCCCGCGAGTCCCGGGAACTCGTCCTCTCTCTCCCCAAAGGCCCCCCCAATCCCGCCCGCTCCCAAGAACTCTTTCCCCCGCTGGTTGCCCCAGGAACTCTTCTACCCCGGCGGCCCCAGGAAGTCCCCCCGACCCGACCCGACCCGGGAGCTCCGCCCCCCACGGGTCCCGGGAACTCGGCCCTGGCCACCCCAGAAAACTCCCCCACGACTCCGGAGCTCCGCCCCCTCCCCCGCGGCTCGGGGAAGCCGGGACGGGGAACTCGGCCCCACCTCACTATCTCGGCGACGTCGGCGACCTCCCTCCCCATCCCCCCGCCCCCGTAAGCTTCCCTCCTCCTCCACCTGCGATCTCCCCCCCCCCCCCCCCCCCCCCCCCTCTCCCTCCCCCTCCCCCCCTCTCCCTCCTCCTCCCTCCCTCTTCCCTCTTCCCTCCTCCCTCGGCTCGTCCCGCCCCCGCCCCGGAAGCTCCCGCTGACCCCGCCCAGGCCTCGCGAAGGGGCGCTCCCGGGCCCCTTTTCCTGTGGGGCCTGGCGGACGGTAGGGTCTCGCATCCGCCAGGTGAAGCCGAGAGAGCCCCCCCAGCACCTCGTCCCTGTTTCCCCGCCCGGAGAGCTCAGCGCCTGCCACGGCCGCTGTGCTTCCCGCCGAAATCGCTCAGACGCGCCCCTGGCGGCCCGCGCGGCTGCGAGCTTCAGAACGCAGTTGGAGCCGTCGTCTGAGGCGTTCGCCCACAGCCGCTTGAGTTTCATTTTCAGGTTAATAACAAAAGGAGACGCACCTGGACTTTCCCCGGAGCCCTCTGCGTTTTTAAGCGTCGGGTGGAATTAGGGGTCCTTTGGCTGTAAACCGCGCTTGTTTGATGAGAATAGAAATCAGTCCTGCTCCCCTCAGCGGTAAGTCTTAAGAGCAACAAAGTCAGCTGCGTAATCCTGAAACAGCGTCTCTCGCCCACTGTGATTTAAGAGTAGAACTTTCTGAGTAATTAGGACCGCCAGGACAACCTGGCTCTTGCGTGTTACTTGCTGCAGGTGAATATTTATTTACAAATAAGGGTGAGAATGCTCTAGGTCTACTGCAGCACAAATTAGAGGGTGAAGCCAGGGTCCCACTGAGTACCCTTCCCTAAGGAAGAGGGTGGGAGTTTAAGCCGCCCTAGTACTCCGTAGATAAACCTAATCAGTCCTGGCACTCGGAGGCGCACCCCATTTTTATCTTGATTGGATCTACCTGAATCCGAACTAAATCCCGTCTAACCGGTAGAGTGAAGGAGAGCCTGCCGGAGTCTAGGAGTCTGTTAGAAATGCGGGATCTTGCCCTATCCCCAGTCTATTGTTCAAGAATCTTTGCATTTTTAACAACATCCATCCACGGGGTGGGGGGGTCTCTGTGCACAACGCATATTCCGCTCACTTGGGGGAGTTGTGCAAAATCCTTGGTCACATCCTGTGGCCAATTAGAAGCTCCAGGTGCAGGACTTAAGAATAGTACTTTTTCCTACTCCAGCGATTGTAAAGTCGTGCTCGGGTGAGACCGTCCTTTATCAGTGCTTCAGCGTGTGTTCGCGCGTGCGCCTCCCGGTTTTCAGTCTGGTGAAAATTGGCCTCGGCGTGTCTGGCCGTCTCGGCGCTTGCTTGTCCGCGGAAGGTTCGGTAGCTGTTGGTCTGCAGACCACACTGGAAGGAGCTGGGAGCTGGGGTAAAACTGTAGAAGAAGGGAATCAAGTCATTAAGATTCCTGGGTTCTTCTGCCTTTTAGATACCATTCTTCTGGGGGCACAAGGGAGGGACTGATGAAGTTTTTTTGAAGCTATCTGCCAGAGAATTTCAAGTTATTGTTAAACTGGTACTTGACATTTATAGCCCCCCCCCCCCCCCCCCCCGAATGGTATCTAATGTAATAATACAGGAGGCTAGGACAGGGCAGATTGATCTTTAACACAATACGCTCAGCGAAATTCACTTTCCCAGTTAAACTTTTCCAAAAATCAGAATGAGGTTTGGTTCTCGGTCGAACTCCTTGGAATTCACGTATCCTAGTCTTTGGGGACACTTTCATACTTGGCTGTTGACGATGGTAGTCATGTTTTTCCTGTTGAAAAGCGTATTTCAAAATTTCCTCCCATTATTCTCGATGTCAGAGCAAATACAGGTCACAAGAAATGAAGTTACCAAATAAAACTGGGAAGGAAAGAAGTTGACTATCTCTACCCTGCCCCCCTCCGCTCCCCCACCCTCGGATTCTTGTAAATTGTAAATCCTGTTGAACAATTCTAGCAACCCACTCTGCGGAGCTCGTCCTAGTAAAGATGCTGCCTGGGGTCTCACCTCTTGCCCCTTTGGTCCCTTCGGTACCGGGACTATTGTGGCTTTGCTCCACCCTCGGTATTTAGATTTCCTCACCGAGCTTAGAGTTAGAATTTTAAGTCTGTTCAGGGTTGGTGAGGTGTTTCCCTGCTGTTACCCTATTACCCTATGAAAAGGTAAACCTTTTAAATGCTGTAGGGCAGGTCCCCGGTGTGTGCTTTAATTATGGAAGCCTTCGGGCTAAAAAGGGCCTCCAGGAGCCCCAGCCCTGCCTCAAGAAGGAGGAAGGGAGCTGGAGCCCATCCCAGCCAGGGCACCACCTCTGGTTCTGCTGGGACACTGAGGCAAGACGGCCATATCACTCTTTTTTTAGGACAGCTCGTTACCTACCAGGAGTGTCTCCGACTGTGGGCATCCCCTCCCCGGGTGGTTCTTTAAGGTGAGCTCTTTTAAGAAAAGTACTTTTTGTTCACATTTTATGTATTTAAGCAGGACATTTCTTACCATGAAGATCTTTGTCATTAGCTTTAAATCTAATGTGGAGTAGAAATCTACTCTCCTACTGAATTTTAGTTAATGTCCTAAGTACTGTAAAACTCCACAAGGGATGCAAATGTTGAAGGTTCTGAGGGCAGAGTGAGGATGTTGAGTTATATTTGCACCTAAAATTAGATTTGTGTTCCATTGGAAGTTTAAAAGAATATGGAGTTAGCAGGTCTGGGACTTATCATAAGAAATATAAGAGAAAATTAATTCTTGAGTATAAGCAACAAAAGTTTACATGGAGATGTGTTTTAGAAAAGAGTGCTCTTCACCTTGCCTTGAGAGAAGTTACTTTGTTTTTGGAAATTTCTTTTCTTTTTTTAAAGATTTTATTTATTTATTTGACAGACAGAGATCACAAGTAGTCAGAGAGGCAGGAAGAGAGAAAGGAGGAAACAGGCCCCATGCAGAGCAAAGAGCCTGATGTGGGGCTGGATCCCAGGACCCTGGGATCATGACCTGAGCTGAAGGCAGAGGCTTTAACCCACTGAGCCACCCAGGTGCCCCTGGAACTTTATTTTCTGAGGCAAAACATTTATAATCTGTACTATACTGTTAGGTATTTTAAGTAATTTTTGTATTAAATAATTGTGTTCGCTTATGCTTCCTGCTTGTCTTTTTCAACCTAGACTGCCATATTGTAGAGGGAGGTGTTGACCTCGCATGCCCATCAGTTAATCTCTTGCTAATCTTGGGCCTGCTGTGCTAGGGGTGGGGCGAACAGCCTGTCCCTGCTAGGCTTTCCCAAGCAGTTTTGAAGACCTATTTTAAACAAATCAGAGCAAGAATGCTATGGGAGTATAGAACCATAAGACTTAATTTGTAGAAGGGGAAGATCTTGTGGGAAGGTAGTATGTTTGAGCTGAGACCTTAAGGATTAGTTGGATTTAGCTAGACAGAAGGTTGGGTGGAGTATGTTTGGGGAGATAATTACCCTGTGTGGTTGAATCCCAGGGAGCAGAAAGCCTGGCACATTCCAGGCACAGAAATGAATAAAGGAGTGGGGTGTGGGGTTTTTTTGCTGCTCTTTGTTGTTTTTTTTTTTTTTCCTCCTTCTTCTTTTTTTTGATGGCAGTGAATCAAGCTAGATAAGTGTGTTGTAGGCCAAAGTTGCAAGGTCTAAGTACCCCGTTAGCTCTGTGGTTTGTGTTCCAGTGCTAGTGGGAAGCCACCAAGGATTTGGAACAGGAGAATAACAAAGTCGTTTAGGGGAACACTTGAGCTACAGATTGGGTTGCAATAAGGGCTAGCCATTACACTTGGAGAAGTTTAAGAACCAGGTAAGAATATCCTGGCATGGGCTGTTGGTACTGGAATTAGAAATGAGGAAGTAGAAAGGGATAGGAGGGCAATGCAGAAAGAGTTGTTTGACCATTGAAATCACAAAGGAATTACTGAGCTCTTACTGTGCTATGCAGTGGCTAGGGGACTGAGTATAGAACAGTAACAAACCTTTATATTGAAATCAAAGAGTTCTTGAAGGATAGGAATGTTGGTTAGGGTGGTGAATGGAATCACTCAGAGAGGTAATCAACTCATTGGATTTGAGGGCTTGGGGGAAGTTGTCCAAGGATTCAGTTTTTTTCTAGAACCTAAGGATGACAGATAAGGCTATTTATATCTATCTGCAGCTGATATGCTAAAGAAGAGTTTCACAGAAAATGCTGCTTTCATGGGGTGTAGGAGTTTATGGAGTAGAATTTTGTATACCATTCTGGGCTTCATGAAGTCTGAGGCTCGGGATTTGAGTCCTGGGCCCGGGGCTAGTTGACCGTGGAGATCACATGAGGCTGTCTAGAAAAGGACTCAGAGGAAGAAGCTGGGAGAACAGATTGAAGGAAGGAATTAATAGAAAACCAGGAGACGGTTGGCATCATTAAGAGCCAAAGGGAGGAAGGATTTCCAGAGGGAGTAGTTAAATCCTGCTATGGGGGTGAGTAAAATGAAGAAAACACTCTTTCTTACAAGGAGTCAGAGATTTTGCCTTTTCGATGGTGAGGAGTAGGAGTTTCAATGGTGGGACAGTAGAGGCCTGCTTTCTGAAATTTTTGCTCAGGGTGTCAGCAAATCAAGTAGCTGGAGGCAAAGTTGATGTCAGGCAAGGTGTATTATGACATCGGTTAGAAATGTTTTTCTTCAGTGAAGAGACCATGAAGATAAATTTCTCTTGGCATCTGGGTGGATCTGTTGACTAAGTGTCTGACTCTTGATCTCAGCTCAAGTCTTGATCCCCCTTGATCAGGGTTGTGAGTTCAAACCCCAAATTAGGCTTATTCCTAGGCATGGAACTCACTTTTATAAAAAAATAATAATTTATAGGGGGTGAGTGGAGTTGGGACCAGAGCAGGATTGTGATCCTGCTAATGTAATGTCAGCCTGTAAGAGAAGCAACTCCTTGTTTAAGTTTCTAGACCGTGTGGTAGTTCCTTTATGTGATCTCTATTCTTTGAACCAGATGAGAGTCCCAGCTGAAGGTAGGGGAGATTAGAATAGGTGAGTTACCATAGACAGCTCAGGGCTTTGGAGGAGAGGGGTGGAACTGTAGGCAGTATTGAGGGCCCGCTTTAAGGTTGGTGGCCCCGATTTACAGTAGTCACTCTCAACTCAAGGAGCAGTTTTGTCCCCAGGGAACATTTGGGAATATCTGGAGACCTTTGGGCTTGTCACACCTGGGGAGAAGAGTGTTTTTGGTGTCCAGTGGGCAGAGGCCAGGGATGCTGCTGTGTAATACCCTGTAGTGCACAAGCCTATTCCCCACAACAAAGAATTGTCCAAAATACAAAACATTTTACCTGGCTTTGTACCCCTGAGCCACCCATCCACCCAGTATTAACCACGAAACAGATAATTTTCCTGGGCGTTTTACTGGGCGCATACAATAAAGGAGAAGGAACATACGAATTCCATTTGTTGTAGGGGGATGGACTGAAGTCATTACAAGATTACCCTTTTGCATGTGGGTAGTTTAAAAATAATGATTAAAGGTGCTACATAAGGTGACTTCTCCCTGAATTACTATAAATTATGAAATTATGGTGAGTCAGAATGGTAGTTTGTCAATAATCTGGTTTTCTCTGATAAGCCGTGCAGTTGAGCATTTCATACTTATTACAAATTTGCTCTGCCTTTTTCTCTAGTAACAAAATGTCCGTTTACTTGAGATATGTAATAATCTCATGTTTTCATCCAGTTCTGAAAAGTTCTCTCACTATTTCTGAAATACTGGCTTATTTCATTCTTTTGTCTTCCATTCTAAAACTTAAAATAGTTGACTGTTAGAATTGATAAGTTTTGGCTTAATGATTGAAGCTCCCAGATTGCTATTGTATTTGTTTAAGACTCATAATTTGTTCTTTTTCAGTCTGTGAGTAATACATTTTGGGAGAGACCTGGGATTGAATCTCAGCTCAGATGTATTCGGTTTATTTCTTAACATACTTTACTTTTCTTTTTTCATCTGTAAAATCAGGAAAACAAGATTACTGCATAGTCTTGTATATAATAAATGAAAAATTATGTAAAGTAGTTTTTGCTTTCTTTTCAGCCACAAAAAGCTGCACCCAAGCTTGTTTGACGTCTGTCCTCTCAAGTGTCCATGATGCTGGGCCCCGAGGGAGGTGAAGGCTTTGTGGTCAAGCTCCGTGGCCTGCCTTGGTCCTGCTCTGTTGAGGATGTGCAGAATTTCCTTTCTGACTGCACAATTCATGATGGGGCTGCAGGCGTTCATTTCATCTACACTAGAGAAGGCAGGCAGAGTGGTGAGGCTTTTGTTGAACTTGAATCAGAAGATGATGTAAAAATGGCCCTTAAAAAAGACAGGGAAAGCATGGGACACCGGTACATTGAGGTGTTCAAGTCCCACAGAACCGAGATGGATTGGGTGTTGAAGCACAGTGGTCCAAACAGTGCCGACACCGCCAATGATGGCTTCGTGCGGCTTCGAGGACTCCCATTTGGATGCACCAAGGAAGAAATTGTTCAGTTCTTCTCAGGGTTGGAAATTGTGCCAAACGGGATCACATTGCCTGTGGACCCCGAGGGCAAGATTACAGGGGAAGCCTTTGTGCAGTTTGCCTCACAGGAGTTAGCTGAGAAGGCCCTAGGGAAGCACAAGGAGAGAATAGGGCACAGGTATATTGAAGTGTTTAAGAGCAGTCAGGAAGAAGTTAGGTCATACTCAGATCCCCCTCTGAAGTTCATGTCTGTACAGCGGCCGGGGCCCTATGACCGCCCCGGCACAGCCAGGAGGTATATTGGTATTGTCAAGCAAGCGGGCCTGGAGAGGATGAGGTCTGGTGCATATAGTGCAGGCTATGGGGGCTATGAGGAGTACAGCGGCCTCAGCGATGGCTACGGCTTCACCACCGATCTGTTTGGGAGAGACCTCAGTTACTGTCTCTCGGGCATGTATGACCACAGATACGGAGATGGCGAGTTCACTGTCCAGAGTACCACTGGGCACTGCGTCCACATGAGAGGGCTGCCATACAAAGCCACAGAGAACGACATTTACAACTTCTTCTCTCCACTCAACCCTGTGAGAGTCCATATTGAGATTGGCCCTGATGGAAGAGTGACGGGCGAAGCCGATGTTGAGTTTGCCACTCACGAAGAAGCTGTGGCAGCTATGTCCAAAGACCGGGCCAACATGCAACACAGATACATAGAACTTTTCCTGAATTCCACAACTGGGGCCAGCAATGGGGCGTATAGCAGCCAGATGATGCAAGGCATGGGGGTGTCGGCCCAGTCCACTTACAGTGGCCTCGAGAGCCAGTCTGTGAGCGGCTGTTACGGGGCTGGCTATGGAGGCCAGAATAGCATGGGTGGATATGACTAGTTTTGTAGGAGCATTTGAGTTATTGCAATCAAATTTTCACAGGCAGCCAACAAGCAGTGAAAAGCAATTATTACTCTAGAGGAAGCTGTGGGACCCATTTTGCACCATGAGTTTGTGAAATCTGGATTAAAAAATTACCTCTTCAGTGTTTTCTCATGCAAACTTTCTTCTAGCATGTGATATTGAGTAAACTAAAACTATTTTCAGCTTTTCTCAATTAACATTTTGGTAGCGTACTTCAGAGTGATGTTATCTGAGTTAAAGTAGTTTTAAGTACATTAAATGGATCTTTACACCACATCACCGTGAACACATTGGGGAGGCGTGCTTTTTTGGAAAACTCAAGGTGCTAGATCCCTGATTCAAAGAGGAACATTTCTCATGTTTGTTCATTCTAGTTTATTTTCATTTAAAATCTTTTAGGTTAAGTTTAAGCTTTTAAAAATAAGTTAGTTTTGAAAATTGAGACACATTACTAATACTGTAGGAATTGGTGAGGCCTTGACTTAAAACTTTCTTTGTACTGTGATTTCCTTTTGGGTGTATTTTGCTAAGTGAAACTTGTTAAATTTTTTTGTTAACTAAATTTTTTTCTTAAAATAAAGATTTTTTCACAATGACTGGCACCGACTATATACTCACCAGAAAAGTAGCAAAATGGTTGAAGAGAATTTAGTACTGCTGTATTTCAGTGTGAATTTCAAAATAATTTAGCACATGAAATCTTAAGATTTCCTTTATATTCCTATAGACCAAATTAAAAGTTTGATTTTAAAAATGTTAAATATGAGTGGTGGAAATGGAAACACACCCCAGAGATTATGAAAATAGAAGCACATAGACCTCAGCCTCCTTTGAGACTGGAGTGCTATTATCAGCCATTTGTAAGGTCCTGCTTTTCCCTTATTTTATGCTGGAGTCATGTTCATTTCTCATTAAGTATTAAGTTCATTAAGTAGAGATTCTTAGTTTTGGGTGCCACATACATTGGCAGTCACTAACCACAGAATAAGCCAATTTCAGCAGTTTTTTCTTACTAGCAGTTACTGGTTATTACAGTATCCACACAGTAAGCTTGGGACAGACCTGTTTCCACATCAGCAAGTGGTCCTCCACCTAGCAGTAGAAAACAGTGTCCAAATTCCAGGCATCTCTGCACACAGCAATATTGCCTTCACTTTTAACCTTATACACTAAAATAGACTTCGAAATGCGAATGGAGTTTCTATTTTTTAACTGCTTGAGAAGGGTACTATTGGTGATTTCCCCACCCCACCCCCCACTTTAATAACTGTAGAATGTAGCCCAGATACCCTAACTGTACACCACTTCTAGATCTCCCTCTGGTATTTCAAAGGATCAATCCTCTGTTGGCTAAGCCTGGAATGATTTGTTAAAACATTTATGTAGACTGTTACCCAGCCTCTCTGAGCCTCCTATGACTTCACAGACCCTCCTTATCTGCCCATCCTTCCCACCAGTGTTCTGCAGACTCAGATACGGCAGCGGCAGTGCCCAGGAATGCCAGAGGTGCTTGGACACAGGCTGAACTAGAAAAGATCCACTGTGAAGACTAGGTAATACAAGAATTCTAAGGAGGCACATATCACACACCTGGTTTAAGCCATGTTCACAGGGTCTCCACCCATCCCACGTGTCCACCATGTCCCCTGGTCTTCCAACAGCAGTCCTCCAGAGGGAAGTAAAGGCCTGGGTTGTGAAGAAGACCCAGGTAGAGCACCTGGGAGCGTACGAAACTTGCCATGGAAAGATACCATCAGAGACCAAGATGTGGTAAGATAGTGTGAATTTTAAGGAGAACATTCACCCCCTTAAAACCTCGCTACCTCCCTTTCTAGGTTTAGGGTCCAGATAAGGAGTGGGTTTCAAGAACCTGGTATGGGATATCCAGAGGAATGTGCTATATTATCTGAAATTGCTGGGCTAACAGCAGTGGCTCCTTCCTAGAAGTGAGACTATCCGGAGGCCTGGTAGATGATTCGTGAGATGATGTCTACCTCATCAAAGTCTCCAAGTACTGTTTCTAAAATGGATTGGCAAACCACCCATCAAACCCAGCCTACCTGTTTTCACATGATCTGTGACATAAGCATGGTTTTTTCAGATGAGTTGATTTAGTTTTGGGGAACCCCAAAGAAAACTCCCCAAATGAATTCAATTCTTACCAGGAGAATTGCACTGTAAAACGTACTGAATTTCATAAGTAAAAACTGGGAATTTCAAATATGCGTCTGCTTGCAAAACATAGAATGCTTACTATCTAGCACCTTCAAGAAAACTTGATTTTTATGTTCCAGAAAACTAGTGTCAGGACTTAGCATGACACAGAAGGGAGATACCCCACTACAGAAGGAAACACATGCTATCAAAAAGCTTCAGGGCTTGGGACGCCTGGGTGGTTCAGTTGGTTAAGCAGCTGCCTTAGGCTCAGGTCATGATCCCAGCATCCTGGGATCGAGTCCCACATTGGGCTCCTTGCTTGGCAGGGAGCCTGCTTCTGCCTCTGCCTCTGCCTGCCACTCTTGTCTGCTTGTGCTCGCTCCTGCTCTCTCTCTCTGACCAAAAAAAAAAAAAGCTCAGGGCTTGATATGTGTGGACAGGACTCCTGGCACCCCAGGGGATTCTGAAGGGGTGGACCAGAGGGTTGAGTGTAAAATGATTGGTAATGGGTACCTTTTGGGACCCAGATTTAAATTCTGAATAAAATGTTTGGGGGAGTCCATCATTTGCTGAAGTGAACTCTTGAAACTTGGAAATTGTGACCTACAGGAGGGAGGGATGTTGGGTATTGAGAAAGGGATTATCAGACTCAAGTGGGCATGGTAGGGTTTTGCATATGAGATGGGAGAAACTGGCTAAAAATGTTCTGTGGAGGAATGAGTTATGGGCTTAGAAGAGCATGTATCCCTTGATTTGGGGGTTGTGAGTTTGAGCCTCATGTTGGGTATAGTGGTTACTTCAAGTTCCTGTTGAAGGACCCAAGGATGCTTCTAATTAAACAAAATTTTTAAAAAGATTTTATGTATTTATTTCAGAGAGCATGAGAGGGGAGAAGGTCAGTGGGAGAAGCAGACTCCCCATGGAGCTGGGAGCCTGATGCGGGACTCGATCTCGGAAGTCCGGGATCATGACCTGAGCTGAAGGCAGTTGCTTAACCAACTGAGCCACCCAGGCGCCCCGGATGCTTCTAATTTGATAAAAGAATGTGCTAGTGATGTGCACCGGCATTTTAAGTTTAATGGAAATTCTCAGCCATGGTTGGCAGTACAAGAATATAGGGGATAAAAGGATGACAAAAGCAGAGACTGGGTAGTGGCAGACAGTAAAGCCCAAAAGGCAGTATAAGGGTTTCACCTCTGTCTGCCCAGGGGCCACGTGGCACAGCAGCAAGGTCTCAGCTTCTCCCAGCTGTTAGACTCTGGCTGTATGAACTAATTGAAAATCAGAATCTTCTCTGTTAGAGTGGAAATATGAGAAGGCCAGGTGTCAAATGGATCCCCAGGCCAAGTTCATCTCACTGTAGGTCAGAATAGGTTTGTAGACCCTTTAGGTTATCTCGCTGGGTGAATTAGGAAGGGCCACTAGAGAACTGACAGAACACCCACCCCACCCCACCCCCGACACAATCCTTGGCAGGTGAAGAGCCATAATGGTAGGAAAGGCCGAATCCTCTTGGCCTCTCAAATGGCATTCTCCATTCGAGACCTGAATAAGGAGAAGTGCCATGTCTGAGGTTTGGGCCATGCTCATAGACTAAAAAGGCAAGTGAATGCCCTTTTTTCTTTTTTTTTTTAAATTTCTTTATAAAGATCATACTTTACAGAGAGAGACACTGAGAGGAAACACAAGCAGGGGGAGAGGGAGAGGGAGAAGCAGGCTTCCCACAGAAGCAGGAGCCCGATTTCAGAGCTCAGTCCTAGGACCCTGGGATCATGACCTGAGCCGAAGGCAGACACTTAATAACTGAACCACCCAGGCACCCTGCAAATGCCCTTTTAATTTGCTTGTCTGATCTCAGTGAACATCAGTTGAATTCTGGCAGAGGATAGCCAATGACCAGGACCTTAACCTAGTAATTGCCTCCCACAGCTCAGTGCTTAATGTGCTGCCATTGCCAGTTATAGATCATTAAGTCTCCAGCACTTGAGAAGCTCCTGACCTAGTGAATACATTCTCCTCAATCAGCATCAAGGAGGAGATTATACCTTCTCATAACATGGATATTATGAACACATTCTCCATCTTTTCCAGGGCTCTGGTAACTCTCCTGCTGTGTGTTACAGTAGAGGCTGGAGACTGATCATCTCGCCCTGATCCACTGTATTAATGACCTCACTGGGTTTGTTGGGGAGAAAGCAGCGAGTACTCTGGATGCCTTAGAAGGACGTGGGTGCTAGAGAGAGGAAGAATTCAGGCCTGTGCCACATCAGCGAAGTTTTTAGGGCCTAATAATCTTAGGCAAGGGTGGGCAAACTAGGGCCCTAGGGCCAAATCTGGCCTGCTCCCTGTTTTTTGTAAAAGTTTTCTTAGTACACAGCTATGCCCATTCGTTTTGTCTGGCTACTCTTGTGCTACATTGGCAGAGAGATGAGTAGTTTCAACAGAGACCACGTGCCCCAGAAAGCCTAACATTATCCTCATGTATGTACAATCAGCCTTTACAGGAAATGTTTACCAATCTTTGGCCTTGGGCAGAACTGGGACATTTCCTCCAAAGTAAATGTCAAGATACTGCATCAGTAAGAGGCAGAATTTTTGGTAAGACATTTTGGATTTTGGAGAAAGCTTATTTTACACATGAAAATACTGCTCCTACCTAATTATTAGGTGACCAGAAGGCTGCATGGGTTCCACAAGCTGCCCTGCCATCTGCCACGAAAGACAGTAGACCCTGTCATGGAGGTGTCTGTGATCACAAATGGTTTTGTGTGGTGTCTCTGACAAGTCTCAGTGAACAGTCACAGCTTAGACCCTGAGTATTATGAATGAAGGCCATGTCTCCTGCATCACAGGGCAGCCATTTACTAGTCAAAAAACAGCTCCTGAAGCTGCTGAGCACTAATACCACCCATTCTCTGGGATGTTGGCAGGTACAAGTCATAAGGCTCTTTCATTTTATTTATTTATTTTTAAAGATTTTTTCATTTATTTGACAGAGATCACAAGTAGGCAGAGAGGCAGGCATAGAGATGGGGGTGGGGGGGTGGGGGGCGGGGAAGCAGGCTCCCTGCTGAGCAGAGAGCCCGATGCTGGGCTCAAGGACCCTGGGATCACTACCTGACCTGGAGGCAGAGGCTTTAACCCACTGAGCCACCCAGGCGCCCCCATACGGCTCTTTTTTTTTTTTTTTTTTTAAGATTTTATTTATTTATTTGTTAGAGAGAGTGAGCACAGGCAGGCAGAGTGGCAGACCAAGGCAGAGGGAGAAGCAGGCTCCCCGCTGAGCAAAGAGCCCGATGCAGGACTCGATCCCAGGACGCTGGGATCATGACCTGAGCCGAAGGCAGCCGCTCAACCAACTGAGCCACCCAGGCGTCCCCCCATAAGGCTCTTTTAAAGCATCTCAGTTTTGTTTTTAGTTTTTGTGTAAAAATCCTTGCATGTATTATATGAGATTTGTTTCCAGGTATTTTATTATATTCTACATGGTGTCTTTGATTTGCTGAGAGTTTGTTGCTGGGACTTCTTAGGATTTAAAAAAAATACTATGGTTTTTTCTTTTTTTCTTTCTTTTTAAGATTTTACTTACTTGACAGAGACACAGTGAGGGCGTGGGGGAGAGGGAGAAACAGGCTTCCCACCAAGGAGGGAGCCTGATGCGGGGCTCCATCCCAGGGCCCTGGGATCATTATCTGAGCCAAAGGCAAATGCTTAACAACTGAGCCATCCAGGCCCCCCTGGATTGTTTTTAAAGTAAACTCTGCTCCCAAGTCGTATTTGAACTCAGGACCCCAAGATCAAGAGTTGCATGCTGTACCGACTGAGCCAGTCAGCCAGGTGCCCCAAGAAATACTATAAATTTAAAACAAATTTTTATTTTAGAGAGTGAGTGTGGGGGTGGAGGGCAGAAGGAGAGGGTGAGAAAATCACAAGCAGACTGCCCGCTGAGCAACAGGCCCGGCACAGGGCTGAATTGTACAACCCTGGGATCATGACCTGAGCAGAAATCAAGAGTCAGACGCTTAACCAACTGAGCTACACACACAGTGTCCTGAGATACTGTGGCTTTTTATATTGTGGCCTGCTAAATTTGCTGAACTCACTTATCTATGCTAATTTAAATGTAGATTTTCTACATAAAACATGTTGTTTGCAAATACTGATAGTTTTGTTTTCTTTCTTTTTTTTAATATTTTATTTATTGATTTGACAGAGATCTCAAGCAGGCAGAGAGGCAGACAGAAAGGAAGGGAAGCAGGCTCCCTGCTGAGCAGAGAGCCCAATGTGGGGTTTGGTCCCAGGACTCTGGGATCATGTCCTAAGCTGAAGGCAGAGGCTTTAACCCACTGAGCCACGCAGGTGCCCCTCTTTCTTTTTTTTTAATTAAAGATTTTATTATTTATTTGACAGAGAGAGATCACAAGTAGGCAGAGAGGCGGGGGGGGGGGGCCGGGGGGAAGTGGGCTCCCTGCTGAGCAGAGGCTTAACCCACTGAGCCACCCAGGCACCCATGTTGGATTTCTTTCTAATTCTTATATACTTTATTCTTTTCTCTCCTTGTTGCCTGCTTTTAGATCTGTTTGTTTTTTATCATTAGAGCCACAATGCCGAAAAAAAAATGTGACACTGAGCAAAATTGGGGTCAGATGGCATCCTTATTACCAATTTCAGAGAGAAAGGTTTCATTATTTCTCCCTCAAAATACTGACTGTTAGGGCACCAGGCTGACTCAGCTGGTGGAGCGTGCAACTCTTGATCTCAGGGTTATGAGTTCGAGGCCACGTTGAGTCTAGAGGTTGTAAATAAACTTTAAATAAAAACTTCCATAGTTCTAAAATTTCCACTTTTTTTTTTGTTTGTTTTGCACAGTGCAAACACTGATTTTTTCATAGTCCTGGAGGTGAGAAATCAAAATCAAGGTGTTGATAAGGCCATGCTCCCTCTTTCTAGCTTCCATGCCTCTTTCTAGCTTCCATGGTTACCAGCAAATTTGGTGTTCCTTGGCTTGTAGCTGCATCATTCCCATCTCTGTCTCTGTTATCACATGGCCTTCTACCTGTGTCCAAATTTTCTTCGTTTTGTAAGGATACCAGTCATTGAATTAGAACTCAACCTAATCCAGTATGACCCCATGTTAAAATGATTATAGCTGCAGAAGCCCTATTTCCAAATAAGGTCATAGTCCCAGGTATTGGGGATTAAAACTTGAACATATCTTTTTGAAGTACACGGCTTAACCCACAATGCATACACTGAGTTTTCTTCTGA
>RCUC01166181.1:0-35888 GCA_003697995.1 Taxidea taxus jeffersonii
AGGTGCCACCCCCCGAGCACAGCCAGCTCTATGGAGAGGTCGCCGGTCCCATCCAGCGGCTCCCTCCCGGAGAAGGGTCTCCACCCGCCCACCCCCGGCCTGGATGGGCCAGGCGAGCGCCCCCCAGACCCCGGGATGAGGCACCCCGACGATACCCCTCCGAACCCCGGCCCCGCGGGACCGAACCACCAGCGAGGTAGCCCCGCCACTCGCCCGACCGCCCTGGGGTCGGAGGATCGCGCCCGCCGGTGGGACGGCGCCGGCCGGAGTTTGACAGGGAGGGGGTGTCAGTGCCAAAGGCAGATGTCAGCATCTGGATGGGGTGTAAGCAGAGGCAGACCTTCCCGAGGGGCCGCGGCCAGCACGCACCCGGCTCCCCCATCACCTACGCAGCCAAAGAGGGAGGACGGGGAACAGGCTCCACGGTGCCAGTCCCCCGCGCCCTCCGCTCCGGGGACGGTGCACCCGGCGTCCCGGGCTCCCGCGGCGCCAGCTTCCCTGCGGGCGAGGCTCCCCGAGGCACCCGACGCGGCGATTACCTTGAATGGCAACGCTCCTCGGCCGCCGGTCTGTCCCCGCGCCCGGCGCGAGTCGGGATGCAGCAGGCGACGACCTCGGGGGAAACTCCGAAACCGAGCGGTCCTCGGGTCCCGCCCGCGCGCAGGCTCCGAGGCTTCAGGCGCAGCCCAGGCTGCGGAGGAGCGCGGGCATGACGCCCGCCGGCTGCCCTCGGGTTTGGGGAGCGAGAGGAAGAAAGGACTCAGGCTCGGCGTCTCCTCCCCCAAACTTTGCTCGCAACTTGCGAACGCTCGGGGCGCCCTGGAAAGCCGCGGCCTCGGGGCGCCCGGGCCCCGCCAGCCCGGGAAGCAGTCGCCGCGCCGGGCCAGCTACGCCGCGCGCAGACCCCGCGGCGCCCGAGCTTTGTGGCGGCCGCGCTCGCTCGCCCGCCCGCTCCGCACCCGCCGCCCGCCCGCTCGGCTCTCCGCGGCGCTCTCCGCCGCCGCCGCCGCCGCCCCCTCCGCGCGGGTCACGCCCCCGCTGAAACCCGAGCCGTTTCCTGGACGGCGGCGCCCGCTCTGCCAATCAGCGCCGCGCGCCCTGCCGCCCCGACTCGGCGCAGCTCCCGACGCCCCGAGCCGCGCGAGGCCCCGGCCACCGCCGGCCCCGAGAGGTGCGGCGACCGCCTCGCCCCGCGCCGCCGCCCCCCACTTCCCTGGGGACTCGGACCGACGGCGCGCCGGCTGATCGCGCTGCGGTGTTCCAGTTCGGGGCAGAAAACAAACGCCTGCCCGCCTGCCGCTGAAGCGTCTGCACGGTGGGGGCGGGGGGGGTAATGCGACCGAAACTCGGACGGGAAGGTCTGCAGGGCCTTGCGCTTCTGCGTCCTGCAAAACCACAGCGGTGAGGGAAGAAACCAGTATCTCTGGAGGTCCTCCTCTGGGCAGGACACGCCGAGCAGGTTATTCTTCCTTGGCCCCAACGCCCCGCAGAAAGTCCTATTCCTACTTTCTGATAAGGAAGCGGGAGGAGAGAGGCTAAGTCATCTGCCCGGGGCCACACAGCCGCTTCTGGGCAGAGCCTGACTTTGAATCCGGCCTCCCCTACAGAAAGTCAAAAACGGCAACGACAAAGGAAAAAAAAAAAAGTGTTGTTTAATAATATATACCTGGAGTAATCTAAAGAAATTAAAAAGATTCCAAAGACGACTCTGTTATAAATAGCTGTGTGGCCTTGAGCAAAGCAGTCCCTCCTCCTGAATCTCAGATTCTTCACCCGCAAAATCAGATTCTTCAGCTAAATGCCAGGCTGCACCTAGTTTAAGTTCATATTTTCCATTTACCTTTCTCGGGAGGCTGTGGCAATGGGGTAATTTATTTTTTAATACACTTTCTCTTCTCCCCACTCCTCCAGCCCTAAGCTTTTGTGCTTAAGTCCAAGACAATATAGATAAAAACCTTAATTATTTTTCTTTAGAAAAGGTCATTAAGCCCCGAAGTGCTTCAGAATGCTTTTGAGGCCTGAAGATAGATGGAGTAGTGAGTACAAAACTGACCTGGAAAATCGACTTTTCCAGCATTGAGAAATGCAGTTGCTCCTGGGTCACCGACGTAGCACACTTCAATAACATTTACGAAAAAAAAAATTTTTTTTGCAGGTGCCACGCATCATGAGAAAATCATTTTTCTTCACGATACATCACAGAAAACTTTTATGAAATGACTTATATGCTGGGAGCATCAAATCCATTGACATGCTTGAGGCAAATGGCTGTGAAATTCTATTTTGGAAATCTGACAGCAAAAAGAATAGATTCTCAAGCAAAATTATCGGTCAAGTGCTGGTGTATGTTTTTGGTCAAGTCTTTTCACCTGGATCGGTCCTGAGGTCTTTTCATGAGCTGACATCTTACCAGTCCATTCACACACACCCAGATGGTTCTGAACACACCAATACCTTTTTCAAGTCATCAGACCTGGGGTCACAAAAAGAGACGGGGCTGAATGTCTGCCTGCTCAGGCCCTGGCACTTAACATCTTTATATTCCCCACCAATGGGAAACTCAAGTGTCTCAGGACAGATTCCCTTCCTGTCCTGCAACATATCGGTCAGCCACTGAAAATGCTGTTAACACATTCTCACATAAATTGCTGGTGCAGGAAGACATCGTCCCTAACCCCAATCATCAATAGCTTTACGCACACTGAATAAAAAGGCAGGCTTCCGGGGCACCTGGGTGACTCGGTTAAGCAGCTGCTTTCGACTCGGGTCATGATCCTGGGGTCCTGGGATCGAGCCCCACATCAGGCTCCCTGCTCAGCGGGGAGCTTGCTTCTCCCTCTCCCTCTGCCTGCCACTCTGCCTACTTGTGCTCTCTCTGTCAAATAAATAAATACAATTTCTAAATAAATAAATAAAAAGGCAGGCTTCTGCTGAAAATAACAAATCAGAATACTTTCATGTCCAAATGCAGTTTGCAGAATTTATTCTTTCTAGGGATGAAAAGACACCCATCCATCACAAGACCCTTATTCCCTTAAGAGTTTTCGTTTTTAAGGGAGTGAGGCCCACAGGCCCACAGCAGCAACCTTTTTCAGTTTTGAGAGACACAAAAGCATGTTTGGAATTTTTTTTTTTTTTAACAAAAACCAATTCTGTCATCATATTTAGGCTTCAAGTGATCTCAGAGGGTCTAGGAAAGCTTTCACACCAGTGAGGCTTCTGAATGAGAAAATAATCTCTGGACAGTTTTTTTTTCTCTTCCCTCTTCAAGTGGCTGGAACCCCTTTTGTCAATGGCCTCCCGTGAATGGTGTTGCTAATAACCCTATTAATGAGCTTCCCCGGCCGAGTGTGAATAGGTAAATAAGCCCCAATCTGTTGAGGTTCAGGGCCAAGGGCAGAAAAGCCAGCAAGAACTAAAGGTGACAGTTTGCGCTGAACTACAAGGCCAGCACCAGGTTTCTGCTGAAAGAACGCCAGACAAGGCCACATTCACCACCCCTCTGCCCCCCACTGGCGCCCCTTTTCTTCACAATTTTCCCCCCTTTACAAAATGTCTTGAGTAGCCACCTTTTTTTTTTTTTTTTCAAAAGCCCTCGAGACGCCCGTCTTTCTTTCACTCTAGTAATGATACATCAATGGAAGGAAGAAAAATGAGGACACCAGAACTCCGATGCCCCATGACTTTCAAGAAACAAACTGTGTCGCTAGCCCATCGGTTATGGGAAGGGAGGGGAGGGGAGGGGAGCTGTGGGAGGGGTGGGAGCCCTTGCAGTCATGGGCCATTCTCCTCTAAAGATTCAGAATTTTTTTTAATAATTTGTTTTTTAATGGGTGGTTGTTCCTTGGCCCTATAGAAAAGTTAGATGAATAAAGGCCACTGGCATTCAGTGCTAACGAGCCCTTCTAATGTCCTGAGCTCACTGGGAAAGTATGAATTTCATTCTTTAGGCTACATCTCAATAATGCCCAGGGCATGAAAGAAGCATTTGAAAGGTGAAATATAGACTAGTTCAAGGACTGTGGTTAGCCTAGTTAACCCCTGGATGAGGGGAGGGGCCTGATCCCCTCACAGCTCGGTCCCATCTTCAGGGAACTTACGGCATTTAACTGAAGCGACATCATAAATCCCAGCACCAAACATCGAACGTCAGCGATGATTCTAAACTTAGAATCTCAAAGCCAAGGGTCCCTGCAGACAAAGTCCTTCCAGAATTCCTACCTCGCTTTGAGGTGAACGGGCTTTGGTTCCAAAAGGCAGGGTGCCGCCCTCCTCACTCAAGGGCTGTGTGACCTTGGGCAGGTTACTTAAATTCTCGAGTTTTCCATTTTCTCAGGTAAAATGAGGACAATAGTGGTACGTATCTTGGAGTTATCTAATAGGGTCACTAAGAAGATGAAATGAATGAAAGTGTGACCAAGCCAGTTTTTATTCAGATACTCCTCATGGTTCTGGAAATGCAATGTGTCTCTTATGATCGTTATTAGCTGTTCTTAATATTCCTAACCCTGGGTCTATCGGAAGGATTCGAGTGTTTCAGTGAAGAGCCTAGAGCTCACTGGCCCCACCTGGATATTATTACAGCCTGGTTTTCACAGAGTCTGGAGCCATGACTTCTGAATTCCCCATGCCCATCCTCTGCCCCAGTTGAAGGACCCGGTGATGCCTACCCAAAGCCCACCTGAGACGGAATGCTGCCTGCACAGCTTGTATGCCCGTCATACAAATGGTTATCCGAATGGAAGGCAACTTCATGCTTATTGGTACCCACTGCTTCCCACCTGCGGGGGGCAAGAGAAGCAGGAGGAAGGTCAGACAGAAGCAGTTTTAACACTGGCGAAAAATTCGGCCCCAAAGAAAGAATTTTTGTAGAAACACGAGAAGCACCTGAATTAAAATTGCCAGTATGTTCTGCTCTTATGGTTTATCGGATCTCCAACTGGCTTAAGTGACATGCATAGGTCTTCCTAAGGAGACCAGACCCGGAGGTGAGGAAGTGTGTGTTAAAACATCACGTTGAGGGACGCCTGGGTGGCTCAGTTGGTTAAGCGGCTGCCTTCGGCTCAGGTCATGATCCCAGCGTCCTAGGATCGAGTCCCACATCGGGCTCCTTGCTTGGCATGGAGCCTGCTTCTCCCTCTGCCTCTGACTGCCTCTCTCTCTGCCTGTGCTTGCTCTCTCTCTAACTAATAAATAAATAAAATCTTAAAAAAAAATTTTTTTTTTTAAATAAAAAACATCATGTTGACACTCCACGTTTGACAAGGGTGGGGAGGGGAGCTCAGGGAGGGGAAGTGGTGGCCTCCGAGTCACACCACCAGTTAAGGGCAGGGAAACCAAAAGTCGTGTCTCCTGATGGGTCTGCGATTCCTTCTGGCAGCCACGCCGGCCAGTCAACCATTTTCACCACGGGAGCCACGGGATGGCTCCTTCTAGGTGGTCCGACCCAGGGCAGAGCTGAAATATGCTGAGTGGAATTCATTGCCTCCCCAAGTGTTAATGTTTCAAGAGAATAGCCACCCACACGCCATAGGTTCATCCTGCTTCTTCAAGGCTCCAAGAATTTGGTGAGGGTCATTGCTGCTGTTAGCGTTTCCAAGAAACCTTCAAGTGCAGGCATCTAAGATTGTTAGACCTCTTTCACACACCTGCAGTTCATGAGCCGAATCTGCAGTCTTCAAAATAGGGGAAGAGGTAAGGGCCAACGTTTGTGGCTCATAAAAATGACTTATCGGCAACATTATGAAAACAGATAGAAATGGAAAATTCTGAAGAATTGCGTTTGAGGAATTAAGGCTTAAAAATCTGCCACACGTTTGCTATTTAAAACTGGGTGACTAGGTCTGTTACTGAAAGGCAATAAATGGGCAATTTGGGAACCCTGAGAGCATCCTGGTTCAAGAAAAGCAAAAATTGCTGTAAAAGTAGCGGGAGGGGGAATAATTGGGGAAATTTTACACTAACTGCACCCCCCCCACACACTCCACCACCAGGGCTGCATCCTACCAGGCATCTGCCCATCTGTGAAGGAAAATTGATTGGTCAGTTCGCTGGTTGGCCAAACCAGTCACATGTAATGTCTACACTGCCCAAAGTCACAAGGCATCTGACCTGCCACGTTGTGCAGTAGAACAGCACCAGGCCAAGACATCCAAGACCTGGGTTTTTATCCCAGTATTGCCAAGAACCATATGATTCTGGGACAGTCATTGAACATGCCCCACCCCCTCCCCCCACTTGGCCTTGCTTCTTTTGCCTTATAAGTCTCTTAAAAAAATAAATCTGTCTAAGATCTCCAGCTTTTCCAATCGCTGAACATTTGCTGCCTCCAGAGACACTAAAAGTTGTCATTGACCCATCACCAAAGAGCAACCACATTAGGGGAAATCAACATCCCCTTTAAAGTATTTTAAAACCACAGTCTATGGACCGTGCTGTTGACCCCTGTCTACTGGTAATGGTATCTACCAGGAAAATCCTCTAATCCCTAGCCCATTGCTGCTTAAGGACAATTTATGGCATGTCATTCCTTGGCTGCAAGGCTCCCTGCCTTCCCGACACCCTTGGCCTGCACTCAACCCCCATCTCCACCACAAGGATGGGCTCCCAGCAGACTGGAGGGAAAATATGCAGGTGCTTTTAGCTGGGGTGGGGCCATTAGGAAGACATTAACCATGATATCCTATTGCCACCCCCTGCCCACCATCCCTGCTTAGAGCTGTACGGGCACTGTCTGATATGGTAGCCACTAGCCAGTGTGATGATTTCAAGTTAAATTGATTAAAACTAAATAAAACTTACACATCAGCCCTTCAGGAGTGCCAACCGCATTTCACAAGCTCAACAGCTACCGATGGCTCTGGCCACCAAATTGGGTGGTGCTGGGATTACAGGAAATGGCCACTGGAGAGTACCCCGTCTTCCTCTTTTCCTCCGAGGTCTCCTTAGCCAGGGGAGTCCCCAGGAACTGCTTCTGCCTCCCTCACTCCAACTCCCATGGATTCTCGCTGGTGTCCTGCTACCAGAGGACTTTAGGGGTGGGAATTCGACTCCTCGGCTGGACAAGAGGCCTGGAGACTCCCAGGAAAGGTCTTTGTGGACAACTGCGATCTTACTGATGACTGAACCTAAGTGATATGGTGTCTGTAGCATCACGTCCTGATTCTGGGGAGCACTCGAAGGAGCCCCACAGGGGTTTTCTGTGGGTTCTGATTCTCTTTGGGAGGACTCCTGCTCCCTCAAGTCCCCAGGAACTCAGAGCTGTGCGTTCAGAGCCAGGAACCCGGAGGAAGAAAGGCTGGTTGAACCAAGATGGTGACGCACTTGGAAAACGCCCCACTGAATCTGAGCATGGGCTTCAGTTTGGGGGGAGACGGGTCAACCCGGGACCACTAAATTAGAACACCCAGAAAGCTCAGGCTGCCTCCCCTGTCTTGCAGTCGGAGGGCCGGGCGCGCTGCCTGGCCAGACTCTGGCAGTTTGCTACAGGCCCTTTGTGCTCACAGGCCCTCAATAGATACTTGATTGATGCTGACTGTAACCTAGCCTCTTTTGGGGTTTCCCAATTAAGGCATCCGGGTACATTAGCACGGGCTTTTGCACCTAGTGGATGAGGTATGTTTCCAAGTTAGAGAATAAAAGCCACATCAGGGCAAGGCCCGTGGAGCTGGGCGGTGCATGTTTCCCTTCCTTGCAATGACCTGATTTCCACCGCGTTCCTCCCTCCTTCCCCTTGATTTCTGTGTTTAGTTTGTTACACCATTTCCCCAAAGTGTATGTCTACTTCATCCAAACGTGTAAAGAAGTTCACTTTAATAAACCAAAGGGGAGAAAAATGATGCTGCCAGGATCCTGGTAAACTCCGGGAAGGAGACGGAGAATACAGAACAGGACGCATCGTAAAACCACAAACCCAGTAACCCTTTTAGAGTCCCAGAGCTCTTATATTTTGTCCCCAAGCTGGGGAGAAAGGCCATCCAGGGAGGAGCGATTTCTTTAACAGATTTCTAAGAGCAGCGTTGAGCAAAACTTAACTCCTTCCCGGGGGCCAGATGCCGGCCTGGCCCTCGGGCCCGCAGCCTGCGGAGCAGGTGGCTCCAGGTGAAGGAGGCCAAGGTCCCCAGGGCTCTCTTTGTTCTCGGGGCCCTGCGCAGGTACGCGCGGCGGGTGCCAGCGCCCCCGTGTGGCAGCGCGCGTCCGGAGAGGCGCAGGGTGGATGCGGGGGCGGTGGGCGCCCGCCAGGGGTAGGGGGCTGGGGGACTGGGGGCGCGATGCCGGTTGGAGGCCCGGCGCGGAGGAGGGGCGATCCGTCTGCACCAGGCCTCACCCCGAACTCGTTCGGGCTGTGCGGGTGATGAGCGATCAAGGCCGAGGCGTGTCTGCGGCAGGAATCCTGGTGCTTGCTGAAGCCTGGCGGGGAGGGGATCCTGCCCCGTCTCCACCCGGGGCCTGGCCCGGCCTGAAGCTATCTCCAGCTTCCTCTCTGTGCACAGCTTGGGGCGGCAACTCTTCCCGTGGATCCTCAAGCCAGAGAGCTGCCTTCACCGGCTTCAACTTCTGGCCACCTGTTTGAGCTGCGGACCCCAGTGTCCACCTGGGCCGCCCCCCTCCAGGCCGGGGGCTGCCAGCTCTCTTCTCACCGGGGCCATCCCAAGCCTAGACCTGGGCTGTCTTTTGAAAGCCACGTACCCCATCCTTTCTGGTCTTTTCCCTAGTATCACTGAAGCTGTCCAGGCTCCCTCTGGGCGGTCATTCAGGATCCTCGGGCAGCTTGCCAGCCATTCTGCCCAGGCTGGCAGACCACTGGGACCACTGTCCTGCTCCTCCATCAGGTCACTCAGAGCCTTGGTGGGTCCCCATTTGCGAGAATCATGGCAACTGTTCTCTTGGCCCAGGGTGGGCGTGTGGTGGTGGACACTTACTGGATTCCTATTACATTCCAAACAACTGTGAGCATAGCCTTTAATGAATTATCACATATTCATTACGAGGGCCCTGTGAGGTGGATTCCATTATGACCCCAGTTTTACAAGCTGGGCAGTGGAAACTCTGAGAGCATGCCCAAGGTCATAGGGTCATGAGGGAGGCAGCCTGATTTCTGAGTGTGTGCTTTTCACTTATGCTGCCCGTATGGGTGAGCAGGGGGTGTGGGCCGGGTGGGGGAGGGTCCAGAGTGGCACAGCAGCCGAAGACTGGGAATGTAGGCCAAGGGAGCCCATTCTTCCAGCCCTTCCAGAGATGTTGGCCAGGTTACGGTAATTGTCTCTGTTTTTATTTTTTTTAAGATATTATTTATTTATGTGAGAGAGATTGAGAACACAGGCTGGGAGAAGCGGCAGAGGGAGAGAGAAGAGAGAAGCAGGTTCCCACTGAGCTGGGAGCCCGATGGAGGGCTCCATCGCAGGACCCTGGCATCACAACCTGAGCGAAAGGCAGCCACTGAACCGACTGAACCACCCAGGCGCCCCTAAGGGTCTCAACTTTTAGACATTAACTCCTTTGTTGGGTTGGCCTGTGGGTCTGCAGGTCTTATCATCTGCTGTCTGGAAGTGACTAGGAACACGGGATCTGTAAGCCAGTTTGGCCGCCAAAGGGCCTCACGTCTGCCGCTTCTGACCAAGTCTTCCTCTGTAAAGTGGAGTGATAAACCTGCTTAACGTGCTTCCCCAAGTTTGTGTGGATTGAATGGGAGGCTTCAGGCGGGGTGCTGGGCTCATGGCAACCGGTCAGTGTGTGTTAGCTGAGACTACAGTTTCCAGACTAGAAGCATGCAGAGCCTTCTTTGTAGCCCTGTCCTAACCCTTACCTTACTTCCCCCTGTTTATCTTTGCTGTATGACTCTGGGCAAGTTTCTTGGCCTTTCTGACTGTGTGTCCTTATTCATAGATTGTGAATATTGGACGTAACCATATTTCAGACTCACCTCTAAAAGCCTTGATTCCAGCAGAAGCTGGAGCTGTTGAGGGCAGAGCATTCACTCACTTTCTTCTTAAAGGTCTTCCCGAAATCACGAAGATTCATTCCAGAGTTATTAGCTTGGCATGGTGATGGGCACATTCTGCATGTATCCACCTGAAGCATTGTTTTGTCCCATCCTCTGGGGACAAGGACATTTTCTTTGTTTAAAAAAAAAAAAAGTCCTCTGTGTGCTTCAAAATAGGAACCAAGACATTTGTTCACCTTGTCTCTTCCAAAATAAGACAAGTTACCATGTCAGAACGCTGCTAGTTTGGGGTACCAAATAATAAAAATGCAGGATACCCAGTTAAATTAGAATTTCAGATAAATGCTTTTTTTTTTTTTTTTTAGTAGAAGCATTCACCAATGCCGTACGAACAAATACTCCATGGGACATACTTACATTTAAAATTATTGTTTTTCGGGGCACCTGGGTGGCTCAGTGTGTTGGGCCTCTGCCTTCGGCTCACGTCATGATCTCAGGGTCTTAGGATCGAGCCCCACATCGGGCTCTCTGCTCAGCGGGTAGCCTGCTTCCCCCGCTCTCTCCCTGCCTGTCTCTCCACCTACTTGTGATCTCTGTCAAATAAATAAATAAAAATTAAAAATCTTTTAAAAAAATTATTTTTCTGAAACTCTGATTGAACTTTGTGTTCAATATTTTTGTGTTCACTCTTCAATATTTGTGTTCATGTTTTCTACGGCAACCCAATACTGGGGAAAAGCCACTCACACAAGTTGACTGGTTGGGACAAGTCCAAGAGAGTGGGCATTCTTCTCATATACTACTGGACATTACCTGCCTTTTCCTTCCATCCTGGGCTCACACTGGAAAAGTCTCCATTAAATAGAAGGGGGTCAGGCCCAGTCAGAAACTCTGTAATGCTTTCCCTGGGCTTGGTTTCTGGGGCCACCGTATGGCAGACTTGGGCCTATTTTGAAGTGATTAATTTATGAACTAACAGAGCTATTTGTATATTTGGTGTTAAGGATAATAATCTTATAGAATGTCCTGTTTCCTCTTTTTTTTAAATTAAAGAGATCTTTTTTAAGGTTTTATTTTTAAGTAATCTCTACACCCAACGTGGAGCTCAAACTCACAACTCTGAGAATACGAGTCGCATGCCCTCCCCACTGAGCCAGCCGGGCGCCCCGCCATATTTCCTCTTGAACGAAGTAGCATCTGGTTGTTGACTGGGGCGTGAGGATGCTACGGGGATTGGTCATCACGTGTGCGTACGAAACGTGTGGCTGTGGTCAGTTCCCCGGGGCAGGGTCTTGCCACAGTGGACAATCTCTGTGAGACCCCAGACATTTAAGGCACCAGGCAGTTTCACCACAAGTCAGAAAGAGTGGCCATTACGGGCAGGTCCTCAGCAGCCAGCCTCTGGCGCCTGCCCTCAGGAGAAATCCTGGTCACCATCCATTTCTCAGAACCCAGTGACCATGTCACCACAGAACAGTGCTTCACTGGCCATCCTGGGTCCCGCCTTCCTGCTCAGGGTTAGTGTGGGTCCAGGAGGACTTGGCCACAAAGCTTGGGATGACAGCCTCCCACCACTGTGATTTCTCATCTGGTCTCAGCTATCCTACGGGGAGTTAGTTTATGGGGAAAATAGAATTTTGGTCGGGGATGGAGCCAGACCACCCTCCGCTGCAAATGCGTCCTCACACGCTTGGCCCATTTTTCTGGCTGCCTTCCAGCCCCAGCCTCTGTCACTCTACCTGGTTCTGGTGGTCAGGGCTGGCTCTCTGCTCGAGCCTGTGGGGTTCCCAGCAACTTCTCCTGACCCTATCCATGTCAGCCATCTCTGGGGGGTACCACTGCCCTGCCAGCGTGGGGATCACCAGTCCCCCTGTCTACCCACCCCCTGCCCCCTGCCAGCTGCCATATGTCACATCAATGATGTTCTCTGCCTCACTTTACCCGTCATTCACCTTTGAAATTTCTTCGGCTTCCAACACGTAAGTCGTGGACATTGGTTTCAGTCAGAGCTGGGTCCCCACGCCCACTTCTCCACGGAGCCTTCATCTGAACTTGGACAAGGTGGCTAACCTCTGTCTGCTCCATCCGGCTTATACATGGTGCATGGGTGTCCTAGGGCTGCCCGAGCACGTGATCATAAACTTAGTGGCTTGAAACAACACATATTTCTCAGATCACAGTTCTGTAAGGCCAGAAGTCTGGGGGAACTTCATCAAAATCAAGGCATCGATGGAGCTGTGTTCCTTCCTGGAGACTCCAGGGGAAGAACCTATTCCAGGCGTGTTTGAGTTGTTGGCAGAAGGCAGTTCCTCGTGGCTGCAGAACCCAGATGCTGTTTCCTGGCCTGACCGGCAGCCGGGAGCCTCCCTCAGTGCCTGGCCTTCGTGTTCAGAGCCGGCAGCTTCATTGCAGCCCCCGTCACCCTCCGAGTCTCTGTGCCTTCCCCCTCCGCCGCATCTCTTCTGCCCCAGCTGGACGACTCTGTCTGCTTTCAGGGGCTCATGTGATCAGGTCAGGTCCACCCAGGTATTCTCCCTGTTTCAACATCAGCAGCTCTGATGTCATCTGCAAGTCCTTTCACCAGATTCTGGGGAGGAGAGAATGGACATAAAGGGACGGGGGCCATTATTTGCCAACCACAGGTGGGGTGACAACGTTGTAGGGTAATCCCCGGCGTACTGGTTTCCTAGGGTGAGTGTAACCAAGTGCCACAAGCCAGGTGACTTATCTCACAGTCCTGGTGTCTAGAAGGCTCAAATCAAGGGGTCAGCGGGGCCGTGCTCCCTTTGAAACCTTAGAGGAAAATTCTCCCTCTCTTCTCCTGGCTCCTGGCGGTGGCTGGCAGTCATGAGTCCCAAGCTTGCCGCTCTGCCTCTGTCTCAAGTCAGCCTTCTCCCTGCAGGTCTGGGTCCCCATTTCCCTCTTCTTCCGAGGACTCCAGTCCCACTGAAGGAGGGTCCACCCTGATGACCTCGTCTTAACTTGATTCCATCGGCAAAGATCCTATTTCCAGACGAGGTCGCATCATAGATCACGGGGTTAGGACTTCAAAAGGACAGAATTCAACCCAAAACACAAGGTAATGGCAGAAAAGCATCTAGCATGGAGACCAGACCTCAGGCTGGTGCTTAACCAACCGGGGAGGCACTGGGCAACTCATGCGTTCTGGGTCCCAGCGGGCACGCATTGGGCTGGCTCGTGCACATGTGGCAAGAACCTGAGAAATGGTGCCTCCTTCTGTCCTGCCTTCCTGACCGTCCCTGTCTCAGCACGGGTTCAGCTTTCCCTACAGCCCTTTACTCAGGCTGCCGCCTTGCCTGCGAGCCCCCCAGCAACCCCTCCCCGGGCTGTCCAAATGCACATCTTGGCCGCTCTTCAAGTCCCACCTGTTCTGGAAGGCCAGCTCTCAGGTGCCGCGCCCACTCGCAGGTTGAGCTGATTCAAGGCGGAGAACAGAGATGCTGTACCACCCTGGAAATCCTGCTGCCCAGCTGGCCGGAAAAAAGAGCCTTCCTATTAGGAAATGCAGATAGGAAAAACCCAGCCCCGCCGGGAAGAAGCAAAGACAAAGCAAGGGGCTGACTTGGTGGTTGAAAAGTTCAAAAGACGAGTAATTTTCAGGCAAGAAATTGCACTCTCTGCCGTGCCTGGCCCGATAATCATCCATCTTGTAAACGTGAACTGCTCTTCCTAGAAAGAAAAACAATAACATCCAAACACTCTTGCCAAGTGAGCCTTCCAGGAGCCATAATTCTTTGGGGATCTGCATTACATACAAGTCTCTGGGTATTGGCTGATGGCTGCCCTTGTGCATTTCTTCTGTCCACCCGCCTTTGACATGCAGTGGAGGAAAAGTTTGATGGATCCCATCAGCAGCCCAGGGATCTCACCCCGAAGCTGAGCACCTCCACGTTTAATAAATGGGAACATGTGCAAAGCCAGAGCAGTCCCACAAGCAGAGTTTCGTGGAGAGCGAGGGCCTCAGCGGGCGTCCTCTGAAATGACTTCCAAACACTTCAGCATCCTGACCTCTCCTCATTTCCGGAAACGTCCTTAAGCTCACCCCCCCCCCCCACATCCCCCAGCACAGATGGGAACAGGGCAGGGAGGACAAGGGACAGCTGTAGCCGCTGGGGAAATAAGAGAGGCGGGTGGGCTCCGTTGGGGTTGAAAGACGCCCCAGAGGGAAGTCACCGATTCCCCCAAGACACTGCTTCTCGAGGCTCTCACCTTCAGGGTAAGGGTCCCCACCCTCCAGGGAGGGTGGGGGGGATGGGCTGATCATCCCTGCATTACCAGGGGCTAGCACGGGGCTCCGGAAAGAGGGATATCGGTTTGTTGAATGAACAAGTAAGCCCAAGCCAGGAGTGATTTGAGGCAACCAGATAGGATTCTGAAAGCCACCCCCACTTGCAGCTGAGACTTAGTCTCCCCACTACCTGGGTCCCAGAATGCGGGCTCTCCACCTCCCACAGGCACCACCCCAAGGCCAGGCCAAGGGTAGAGCGTGCCGGAAAATGAAACCACCTTCCAGTCACAGAGCCTGCGGTCCCACAGGTCAGAGCTGAGAGCCGCGGCCTCGTGGGGAGGGGGGGGGCATTTGCAGCTGTTTATATAATGTGTGTCTGGTAGATAAATAAACTTCGTTTTCCAGGGCTGCCGATCTCTAAACATGAAGAAATATACATTCGCTCAGAAACGTAAAAAAATAAATAAACAAATGTGGTGATGTTTGAATCTTCCTAGCGTCAAAGCCCTGGGTCCTGAGCTCCTCGCCTTTCAGCTGGTTAATCACCCTAGTTTATGGATCCCCTCCTAGGGGCCTGCGTGTGGAAGTTCCGCTCAGAGGAAATGCTCCCTGTTAGGTTGTGGGGGAGGGAGAGTCCAAGCTGCAGATCCTTCTGGAACATTTCCAGGTGCAATGCAGCCAGGCCCTCGCCACAAGCCAGCCGACTCTTCCAGCGGCCCAGGAGGTGATCATCAGCACCTGCAGCTCACAGCCTGGGCTCAGCCCAGAGCACCTGCCAAGGTCAAGGAAGCCAGGTGAGAGGCCACCTGGGGCTCTTGAGCCAGGACCCCCTTTTTATCATGATTCTGAGGCATGTTTGCCTGCCTTAGCAGCCGACTGCTCTCCCCACAGTCGTGTGGGTTGGATGGGCTCAGCTGGGGGGTCTCCGGCTCTCCAGTGGTCTCACCAGGGGTGCGCTCATCTGGAAGTTTCTCTGGGCAGGAATGCCCACTCTCCCATCTTCTCACACGGCCAGCAATGTGTACAAGCTGTCGTCCAAGAGCTCCGGTGGGCGGTCGGCAGAGAGCCTCAGTTTCCCTCTCTAGAGTCCCTGCTCGGGGCTTGAGCTCCTCCTGGCATAATGCTGGGTTCTGAGCAGAAGCTGCAGACCTGGGAGAGCCCAGCCCCAGAGGCTCCATCACATCCCTTTCATCCAAGCAAGTCAGGCCAGCCCAAATCCAAGGGGAGTGGGAAGGGACCTCGCCCCTGGATGGGAGGAGCCATCTTTAATCCACCTCAGGAGACCACTCTTGGGGGATGGAGGATGACGCTCCACTTTGTGGTGCTAAAGGCCCCACCGGTGGCTAAGGACTCACAGCAGCCCGGACAGAAGGATCAGTCACACAGCTGTCCTGGCTTGA
Organism: Taxidea taxus jeffersonii; assembly: GCA_003697995.1. Lineage (NCBI taxonomy): Eukaryota > Metazoa > Chordata > Mammalia > Carnivora > Mustelidae > Taxidea > Taxidea taxus. Next base: position 15,593 of record RCUC01166181.1, read on the forward strand.
CATCGAAGGGGCAGGGAGACCAATTGCTGGAGACACAAATCATGGAAACAAGGAAACTTTCCACCTTTCCCTCAATGGGTGAGAGATGGCAGGGGGAGCATGGCTTGGCTTTGAAGCCACACTGTCCTGGCCTAGTCACTTTTTCTCTTCTCCATCTGGCTTGGACGTTTCTGATGCAAACGGGGAGCTCTCAGTGACCCTAAAGGCCCACTTGAGTCTGCGGGTGACCACAAGACACACTCCGCTCCGCACTTTTCCATCCCAAGCTTCAAACACACTTTCCAGGAGCCGTTTTCTACGTGACCGTGCTGGGATCTAAATCCACTGAAGCTTAAGCTGGGGGCTGAATTCAGGGCAGAACACTTAAATCCACATAGAGAACACTTGGGAAAGAGATACACACTTATTTGTTTTGGGGTTTTTTTAACCTCCTTTCTCTCATCCCTGCCTGATTTCACACACACAGACTACAGATACTACTATAGCTTGGTGGTGATCTCTGAACTGGGCCCCTGAGGACCCCCCCAAGACCTAGAAGGCCAATCCAATCCATTCCTGGGAAAAGCGGTGGCGGATGGGTGTCGGTATCAGAAATAGATTTAAAGGACTCCCAAACCGTAATGCGAAAACCACACTAGATTTCCAGAAAGCGATTTCTCATCCACAAGGCAATTCCAGAGAGCATAAAGACAGAGCTGCGGACTGCAGCCCAGGGGTGTGGGGACAGTCACCGCATGCCTGTGTCCCCACTCTCCACAGTGACTAATGGTGTCGCTGGTCAGCTGTCTCAGCGCATTCTCCAACTTTTGGAGGTATTCCCAAAACCAATTTAAAACCCAGCAAAATAAAACAAAACAAAACAAAATGGTCGGTCTTCACATCAAGACATATCTGGGAGGTAATTGGAACATTTGATAAAATGCATGGACAGCCACGCAATGAATAACCAAGAAACTCCAGACAATTTCTGGTGACTCTGATTTGTGCATTCAGTCATTCTGTCACCGCTTACTGAGTAGCTGGGTGGCTTGAGCCTGTCATCCTGGAGCTTGTGGTCAGGTGGGAGCCCAGGTGTTCAATGAATAATCACAAGTCCCAAGAACGCCATAGAACCGCTTCTCACTGCAGATGTGAACCATGTCGTTCGTCCTGCGTCTCTCTACAAAGCCCTCACAGATTGGGTTCTGCAGCTCTCAGCCCAAGTCCTGCCTGAAAAGGTAAGACATTATGAACAAATGATTTGAGATTTAATGGTGTGTGCTGCCAAGTTTCGATTGGCACAGTCCTGCACGTGGTGCCATGACCCGGCCACCAATGTTGTACAGGGATTGGTCTGAAGTTCACACCAGGCAACGGACACTTGACCATGGAGAAAAGCCACCACTCCACCACTCATCCCTACAGCCCATCGTTCTGGTGACTCAGTGTCTGAATCTGTCTGGGCTGCTACAACAGAGACACCTAGACCAGGTCCTGAAACATCAAATAGTTATTTCTCACAGTTCCAGAGGCTGGAAAGTCCAAGATCGAGGTGCTGGAAGATTGGAGGTCTGGTGAGAGCTCGCCTTCTGGTTCATGAATGACCATCTTCCGGCTGGGTCCCCCTGTGGGGGGTGGGGGGAGGGAGCTCTTAGGCCTCTATCATCAGGGCATGAATCCCGTGCACCAGGACTCCACCCTCATGACCTAATTCCCTTCCAAAAGCCCCACCTCCAGATCTCATCACATTTGGGATTCAGTTTCAACATATGAATTTAGGGCCAGGGTGGGGAGGTGGGAATGCAAGCCTTCTGTTCACAGCATTCACTGTTTTCCTCCCTCCTGCTTTCCCTCCCCTTTCTTCCCCCCTTCCTCCCCCTCTTCCCTTCTTTCCTTCACCCCTTCCTCCTTTTCCTTCCTTCTTTCTTTCTGTCCTTCTCTCTCCCTCTTCCTCCCTCCCTCTCTCCCCTTCTTTCCTTCCTTCTTTTCTTTCTTTCTCTTCCTTCCTTCCTCCCTCCCCCTCTCTCTTTCTTTCTCTCTCCTTTCCTCCCTTCCCTCCTTCCTTCTTTCCTTTCTTCCTTCCTTTCCTTCTTTCTTTCCAAAAGACAGGCCCAGCCTGGGGAGGTAGAGAAAGAACAGGGCCTGTCCCAGGGATGGCACTTCTCATCCCAGCTTGGCCACCGGAGGCCAAATGCAACCACTGCCCTTCTCGGGCTTTGTTTTCTTATCTGCAAACATGGTTGGAAAGGGCTGGTTGGCCACACTCTTCCACTGACCAACAGGGGAGCAACGGGTGGCGGGGCTGGCGGGGAGCTTCCCCTGGGGCCCCAGGCTGGTCCCCAAGCACACCGTTGTCTGGCCACCTGTGGGCTGTTACCCGTCTAGCAGGGGAGAGGCCCACGCTGTGCAGACCAGGGCAGGTTGTTGCTCCGGGGAGGTCCTGGCCTCTGCCCCCACTGTCCTGGGCCGAGCGGCACTCTCAGCTTCCCACCACTCTGCTGACCACTGAGCCCCATCGTGAAAGAGGGGAAACAGGGGCGCTCTGTAATGCATTTTGGGCCACAACAAGAGGGACGGAAGTGAGGAGGCGCCCAGGCCCGCCCCCCTGCATGGCACCTGGGAGGCCTCGGCCGGACATGCCAGGGTCCCCTGATCTGGACTCCTTTTGCTGCTGGCTCCATACGTCATCTAAGTCGGGTTTCTGCATCAGATTTCACTTGCGAAGGAGTTTCCCTGCTAAAATAAACGTGACAGGGACGCCTGGGTGGCTCAGTCGGTTAAGCTGCTGCCTTTGGCTCAGGCCATGATCCTGGACTCCTGGGATCGAGTCCCACATCGGGCTCCATGCGCGGCAGGGAGCCTGCTTCTCTCTCTGCCTCTGCCTGCTTGTGTGCTCTCTCTCTCTGATAAATAATAAATAAAATGTTTAAAAATAAATAGGGACGCCTGGGTGGCTCAGTTGGTTGAGCAGCTGCCTTCGGCTCAGGTCATGATCCCAGCATCCTGGAATCGAGTCCCACATCGGGCTCCTTGCTTGGCAGGGAGCCTGCTTCTCCCTCTGCCTCTACCTGCCTCTCTGTGCCTGTGCTCGTTCGCTCTCTCTCTCTCTCTCTCTAACTAATAAATAAATAAAATCTTAAAAAATTTTTTTAAATAAATAAATAAAATAAACCAATGAAAAAAATGACCAATGCTAGGTCATTAAAGGATCCCACTGACAACTCTGTATCTCTTACAGTCAGTCTATAAATGTCACCCATTTCTACTAATGGCAGCTTTGTGACAAATAGGGACAAATAGTTCACAAGCAACAAGAGGGGCCTTTAGGAGATTTGAGAAAAAGATGGCCACTTGTCTGCCAATGCACTTCTCTCCTTCCTTCCTTACCCCCCCCCCCACCATATTCATTCATTCTCATCCAACCAACCAGCCAACCTACTAATATATTTTTGCACACCTGCCTTGTGCAGAGCTCTGGGTGAGGCACCGGGAATTCAGCATTGAATAAAACGATGTCTTTGCTGCCCCCCCCCATAAAATTTATATTCTGGAAGAGACAGACAATAGCCCAGTAAATAAATAAACAAGACAATTACAGATCACACCAAGAGGGAACAAGAAAATAAATGCTGGAGGTCAAGAGCGTCCGAAGGGTCTCCTCCTTGTGGTTTGGAGCCCACCCTCCTGCAAGTGGGCAGCCACTGTCTAAAGAGGGTCTCCAAATTCAGTTTGCCCATGAAGCACCTGCAGATCCTACCAAAAAATGCAGTCTCATACCCTAGTTTTGGGCTGGGGCTCGAGACACTGCCTGTCCCACCTGCTTTCAGATGATGCCGATGCTGCTGGTCCAAGGACTATAGACCACGGGACACGCTGCAGACCCTGGCCGAGTGGCTTGCCCTTAGCAGCCCCCGCCCCCAACACGCATCTCGGCACCCAGCCATTTTACTCTGCTTGGACCTGCCTTTTTTCATTACCGAGTCTCTGAGAGCTGTACTCAGTCCTCAGGCGCCCTGGGTAGTGTGGACTGAGCAGCAGGTTGGGTGGGATGACGTCGTCCCAGCGACGTCGCTAGCAAGCACTGACCCTCCTGGCCCCAGAGGCCCATCTGTGGATGAGGCTAACAGTGCATCCCCGCTTTCCTTGTAGTATAGGGTGTGACCAGAGGAAACGGGCATTCGTATGATGAGAAGTTAGATCTAGAAGCCTGGAGTTTACCCAGCCTTGAAGCAGACTGATGGGGATCCCAGTTGGCGATCTGAAGGAAGCAGTTGAGTCAGCCTGGGCATGTGGTTGTTTGGGTTTAGTGTAGGATGAACGGATCTGCGGTTGTCAGAGAAAAAGACAGCAACTGGGAGTCACAAGAAGGCTTGTAAAAACATCACGCAAGGGACGCCTGGGTGGCTTGGTTGGGCGGCTGCCTTCGGCTCGGGTCGTGATCCCGGCGTCCTGGGATCAAATCCCGCATCAGGCTCCTTGCTCGGCAGGGAGCCTGCTTCTCCCTCTGCCTCTGCCTCCCACTCTGTCTGCCTGTGCTTGCTCTCTCTCTCTCTCTGACAAATAAAAAAAAAAAAATCACGCAAAGCCAGTCGTACCTGAAAGGCTATACTGTCTCTTTAAGCCCCCGATGGGTCTCCCCAATTTTCTTTGGCGTCAGGGTTGGGCATCTCTGGGAATCTGACCCACATCTGTGCGCGATAAAGAACAATTATCAAGCAGAAACACGCCTTGCACCACACACACCTACTTAATTGGTGCTTTACTTAAGCTAATGTTTCACATTAGTTTGGCCTCCCCAAAGCATCAAGTTGAAAAAGGCAAAGCTCTTTTTACTGCAAGATTCCCTGAAGCCTAGACGCGCCGCGTGTATGCACCACATGTGCGTGAAAGCCCGCAGCGTGTGCCGTAGGCACAGGCTGATTAATGATGCTTTTCCTTATTAGCAATAACCAACTTCACATGCACAGCCTTTTGAACTCGTTTCTGGAACCCTCTTCTGAACCACAGGACTAGAATAGGGTAACAGGCACTCTATACGTATTTGTTGAGTGAACAACACGGAGGCAGTGAAGCCTAGTATCTGGAAGGGACTGAGACGTTGGCTTCAGACTGGAGGATCCAGGTCTGTGTCTCAGGGAGGTCTGTCACTTTTCGGATGACCTTACACCCTCCAAGCTTATGAATCCATAAACTTAAATGATTAAATGAAAGTGAAATCATTAAATGAAATCAAATTTATAAAGCACATCACCTGACAAGTAGTAAGTACTTGAAAAATGTCAGCTGTGGAAGGTGACCGTATATGCTATGGGCCAAACAGGGACACTTTGGGTAGCAAATAGGGCACTTTCATAATTATGCTGGAACAGCAGGTGTCAACCAGGACTGTCCCAGGTAAGTGAAGGCACGTGATCACCCCCCGTCACTATTTCATACAAGAGATCCTTAGAGATGATCAGATCCAACCTATTTATTCAACGCGCAAAGTTAGTGATTCCTGGGGAGGCAAAGAGCGACCTGAAGCCATAAAGCCTATTAGCAGAACGTGGGTTCAGAGTCACGCTGCGGGTTAAGCTCCTTGCCCTCAAGAACACGAGCGCTGTTGAGCGCCGCTCTGGTCTCTGTCCCTGTGGTTCTGCAAGGTCCCATTCTGCAACGCTTGACCATGAACCTCAGAGAAGTTAAGAAACTTGCCCAAGGCCACACAGCAGTAAGCTCAGGTAGTCTCCCAGACTCTTCCACTGAAGTATAGGATGTCAACACGTGGCTCCCAAGAGCTCAAGGGGGGAGTTGGCATGCTGATGTTGGCTGCAATTCCAAGAACTTCTCACATCTTCTCTTGGTGTGTGTATTTCAGAGCTCATGGATTGGTTGTGATCATCGGTGCACGATGCAGACATTTGGTCAGAATTCACCGTTCCTTCACCTTGCTGCCATACCTATCCATGTCATAGCATCGTTAGTATGTTACCTGTCTCCTTCTGGAGTCTGAGCTCTGCAGAGGGAGAGGCTATGCCTGGCACAGGGTGGTCTTGCTGCCTCTCACAGAGAAGTTTGCTGAATGTCATTGCTCTCCGTGTCAGTCTCATGGCCAACAATCCAATACAAATGGACAGTGATCCAAATTTCCCCTGTCAAAACATGAAAATCCTCAGAAAGGGCCCCAAGCATCCCTGTTGACATGTCCTGTCTCTAGTGAAACGTGTCGGGTGCTAGCTCCCCCCACCAAATGACTGAGCCTAGGTCACAGCCAGGGACTTTCCTCAGCCAGTTCTCTTTCCCTCGTGCCCACGGCCATCTCTCTCCTAAATCCTGGAAAATCACTATTTATCCCTACTTATCCCATATGTGGGATGGAGCTGGCTCCTCGGGTTCTTGGGAGCCCATGGTGCACACCTCCCCCCGAGGGCATGTCTGGGGAGGTCACCTGGAGAGCTTGCGCATGGCCATGATAGGAGTGTTTCCACCACAGACCTCGGCAAATGCTATAAATCGGGGCTTTTTTTTTCTTCTTGGGGAAGCTGCTGTTACACATTTACAAGCACACTGCTACTATAATCATGGCACCAAACCCTGCCTGACTCTTCTTAGCCCACCTACTCCTCCCAAGGTCTACCCACTCTCCCAATTCTCTGCCCTTCCCTAGCAACTGTGGGCAAGTCAGCACAACACTGTTGCAAAGGATCGAAATACCATCTGGGGGCGCCTGGGTGGCCCAGTCGGTTAACACCTGCCTTCGGCTCAGGTCATGATGTCAGGGTCCTGGGATGGAGCCTTGCATTGGGCTCACACTTAGTGGGGAGTCTTCTTGTCTTTCTCCTTCAGCCCCCCACCTCCTCACTCCCTCTATCCCTCTGTCTATCTAAGATAAATGGTTAGAATCTTAGAAAAAAAGAGAGAAGAGAGAGAGAAAGAAAGACCATCTGGAAGATAACCCTTTACCACCAAGTTTCCCCCCAAAACGAGTCCATTTAGCAGGCTGCTTGTAAAAATGCATTTACAGAAATTCTTTCAGATCTATGTCTTACACATGCCTTTACTGGTTAAAAAACTATCCAGTTCCTCTCCATTCCCCCTCCCATAGCCCAAGCAAGGTGTGATCATCACATTTTTTAATCTTCAGCATGCCCTGGGTCCAGTCAGGCTCTACATATGGACTGGGTTTCTTTTAAATGGACTAAAGTTTCTCGGCATTCAGTTCCGTCCTTAAAGATCTGAAGAGGCAGAAAGGCACACGCCGCTTCCAAGCGAGGCTGCCAGGAAGAGGCTGGGCAGAGCCCCCCAGCTAAAAACGTCTCCTTTTGAGGAACGCTGATCTACAGAATTAAGTTACAACCTGACTGTTTAAACGAATGGTCACAGACTGTGGCAAACCTCAAGACTGAAATCTGAGCTGCCGTTTTGCAAAAGCACAGATTGTGATTTTTAGCAAGCCTGCTCACATTGAGAAGCGCTCGTCTCAGCCGGTCAGCCTCCACGCACGTGGGCTCCCTGGGTAATGACGCAGTGAGGCTGGGCTTCAACTGGCTCCCTCCACAAACATTTCTCCATGATGGTTTTAAAAACCAGAGATAAAGTTTTACCTCGAAAAAAAGGCTTATTTAACTCTCCTGCCCTCCCCGCCTGTTCCAGCTCTATTAGAAATGACCGTTCTGGGGTGCCTGGGAGGCTCATTGGGTTAAAGCCTCTGCCTTCAGCTCAGGTCATGATCCCAGGGTCTTGGGATCGAGCCCCGCATCGGGCTCTCTGCTCAGCAGGGAGCCTGCTTCTCCCTCTCCCTCTGCCTACTTGTGATCTCTGTCTGTCAAATAAATAAATAAAATCTTTTAAAAAAAGAAAGAAAGAAAGAAATGACCATTCCCTGTGACGGCACAAGCCTCTCAAAGCAATGAACTGATCACTCCTTGTTAATTTAACTCTAACTCGATTACTTTGGGAACCAAATGCAGAGGCTGGTAAAGCCTACTAAAACTAGTAAGTCACGGCATTGGCACAGTGGGGTTTAGGACACTTAATTACGCAGCAGTAATGTTCTTAATCATCTCTGAAGGGAACTATTTGCTCCTCTTACTAGAAGCAAGCAAGCGAGGTAATGCCCCCATTCTCAGCTCATAACCAGGGGGCACTGATGGCCGGTCATTTGCTGGGTCTCATCAAGGAAGCACAGGTGGGACCGTGGGAGGTGGAAGTCATGTTTTGGCCCCCTGGGTATCGTGGAGTGGGAAGAACGAAGAACGCAAGCATTTTCCTTCAGGTGGTGGCTCCCTTCAATGGGGAGGAAAATCCTAACAGCTGCCCAGTTGTTCTTGCTTGACACTGAGCAAAAGCCCCATGGGAGAAGGCCCAAGCAGGTAGAGTCTGCTTTCAGGAACTAATGGGAGGGCAATAAATTTGGGATCCAAAGAGCACACACCCCTCAGATCCCAAGTGTTACCATGGTTCTTCACCATCATCTGGTTTCAACCTTCATCACATAGATGGTTTGTCTTTATTAAGTGCTTGCTGCATGCCAGGTGTGAGGCTAAACCCCGCGCAATCCACTCTTTCTGTATTATTGTGGTGAAATGTCCATCACGTAAAGTGTGCTGTCTTAGATGTTCTAAGTGTGCAGTTCGCGGGCATGAAGTTCATTCACAGTGTTGTACAACCATCACCAGCACCTGTGTCCAGAACTTTTTCGCCATCCCAAGCTACACACTTCTCCTCTTTAATCCGGTGAGGAGGGGGAAACTGAGGCACAGGGCGGTACCATTCCTAGTCCAACCATCCCGCAGCTCAGAAGTGGCTCTGACTGGTTGTAGATGTACACCTGCCCCTCCGGGGTCCGCGTGCACCCCCACACCTCTCAGTACACTGTGGCCCGGGGAGGGATAGGACCTGTCCATAGTCACTCAGATAGCTGCTGGCAGAGCTTGACAACTGCTCCCCACGTCGCCATGCCTTTCTGTTCCATCAGCCCACCTCCACGAGGGATGCCTTGAGTTCAGAGACGCCTGAATACATGGGGATCCCAGTGTCTGCCTCAGTGCTGGGACGGCAGGTTGTGACCCCCTGGCAAAGAGTGGCATGTTTTATGACTTGAGGGCTCAGCAAATCTTCTCTGCAAAAGGCCAGATAGAAATGATGTTGGCTTTGTGGACCATATGGTCTCTGTTGTGACTATTGGAGTCTACAGTCGTAGCCCGAGGAGCCATCGATGATCTGTGAGTGGCCGCGCGGTATTCCGATCAGACTTGACCTATGGATGCTGAAAGTTGAATTTCACGTGATTGTTTTTTCTTTTTAATTTTATTTACTTATTCGACAGAGAGAGAGAGCGAGAGAGGGAACATAAGCAGGGGGAATGGGAGAAGGAGAAGCAGGCTTCCTGCTGAGCAGGGAGCCCGATGTGGGGCTCAATCCCAGAACCCTGGGATCATGACCTGAGCCAAAGGCAGACGCTCAACGACTGAGCCACCCAGGCGCCCCACATCATTGTTTTATTGCGATAAAGCACACGTAGCATAAATCGAGCACGTTAACCATTTTGGAGTGTACGGGTCTGTGGGCAGTAAGCACACCGCCACCACCCATCTCTGGAACTTTTTCATCTTCCCAAACTGAAACTCCGTACAAACACTAACTCCCCATTCCTCTCCCCCGGCCTCTTCCCCTCCCCCAGCACCCACCATTCTACTTTCTGTCCCTGTGAACTTGAACTTACCTCATATAAGCAGAATCAGTATTTTATCCTTTTGTGTCTGGCTTATTTAACTTAGCATGGTGTGAATTTTATATAATTGTGGCATTGCACAAAATATTCTTCTTTTTGGTGTTTTTCAACCATCTAAAGATGTAAAAAACTTTCTTATCTCTCCAGCCATACAAAAGCTAGATTTGACCCAGGGGCCACTGTTTGCTGAACTCTCGCCTAAAGATGGCTCCCACAAATGTAAGTCTGACACTCTGCTCTGTGCAAATGTTAGGGCACAGAGAGGCCAAGCAACCTGCCCATGGGAACACAGCGACAAAGCAGCCTAACTCAAATGGGACGCTGGGAATCTACACCCTTGTGTGGTTGGGGAACAAAGAAATAAAATTGGGATCTCTGAGGTTTTTTGCCGAAAGTGGTTCCATGCTGGGCAACTCAGAAGCTGCGCTGTTGCTGGTGAACACACAGAGGTTTCCACGAGCGTCCTGTCCTGGAGATGGATTGGCAACACATTAGACGCTCGAGAAGAAATGTCAAGTACACACTCACCCTTCCGGCTGTCGTTCGAGTCAAACACGCTGGGCCAGACGGTGAACCATCAGCTTTATCACTCAAACCCTCCCTTCGCCGGAACGTGCTTTATTTATATGTGGTGCCTTTGCCAGATGCTTAGAAAGACACATTTTAAAGAATAACAAACACTCCTCTGTTCCTTTCTGGTGGTGGAGGGGACCTTGGGTTTATGGCTCTGGGCTCTCAGCAAACCCACCCTTCCGCCTTTCATCCCCCCCGCCAGCCAGAACCTTCACCAGTGGGATCTTCTTTAGGATGTTGCTGCTGGGGGACCCCGGGGAGGGGAACGGGGGGGCCCCGGGCACCTGCAGGATGGAAACCGCCCCACCCATGCCTGCACAGTGACTCAGAGTCCCTCCGTTGTCTGAGTTGGGGTGTGAATGCATTCTGACACCCCACACTTCTAGGTCAGAGCCGGTGAGAAGGGCGAGCAGAGCTTATGTGCTGGAAAATGAATAGTTTAGGTTCGTGTTCAACCTTCCCTTCCCAAAGCTGGAAACAGGCCACGGGGCAGGAGCAGAAGCCTCGCTATCTTCTGCCGCTGTCTCTCTGATGGTCCCACCACTTCCTTTTGCACAACCTCCCACCCCCGGAGCTGGGGTGTTACGTCTCTAAGTGGATGGTGCTTCTTCTCAGGGTCTTGGCTTGGCTTCTGTGGTTTTGGGGTCACCTTCCCCCTGTGACATGGTAGGCTGGATCCTTGGAGTAAAGTGTCCCCCAGGCCTCTGCTCGAGCAGGACACCAGCTTTCCTGCTTCCCATGTCTTCGGACTGTTACATCCCTGGTGGTCCATGGTCTTGGCTGGTCCTGTGGAAACTGATCAGGAAGCCCTCGACTGGAGTTCGCTCCTCAGGGAAGCCCATGGAGAAATGTGGCTTTGGATCCGATTTTCATACTTTGTAACAAAGAAACCTTGTTTACAGCAAAACTCGTCTTTGAGACAAAAGTGAATGGCTGGGAAAACCCTATTTCTTCGGTGCGCGATGCATGCCGCCAACTCTGGGGAAACAAATGCTTCATTAAGTATCACTGCCACCAACGCTTCCATCATCATCATGAGGAGGAGGAGGATAAGCTTTCTGTTTTGACAACTGAATCGGTGCATGGCCAGTCACCCATCCCCGTGAGGCATCCATTCTGCAGGAAGGCTTGTGCTGGCCAAGCGCCGTGTCATGCGCTCGAGGGGGTGCAGACACAGGACCTCGGGAAGGTGCAATCCAGGAGGCAGATAACACCTGTGCGGCAGTTACCCTAGCCCAGAGCAAAGCGTGCCACACAGTAGGTGGGGAATATGTCTGGGAGTGGGGGAGATTGCCTGAAGCCTAGGGCGGGGGCAGGGTAAGTTAAGCAACGTTAAAGCCTATGGGTGTTAAGGTTTTCAGAGCCCCTTTCTGGCAGCTGCTGTGCTCTGACCACCCCTGGTTTCTGGACCTTGACTTTGCTCCTTATGACCCAGCTTCCTCAGACCTGTCAGTGGCCAGGCTGTCTGCGGTCGCCCCAGGCTGTCTGCGGTCGCCCCACGTTCTCCAGGACTGGAGGAGCCTCGCCCTGGCTCTTGCAGGTGTCCCAGGGAGGGGGTCCATCCCAGAACCACATCCCCCTGGGGGTCCACCTACACCCCCTGCATGCAGCAATGTCAGCAGCCCCCTCCGCCCCCCGGGGGAAGGGCTGGCTAAGCAGGGGGACTGCTTTGGTGCCTGGGGCAGCTCCACCAGCCCGGTTTAATGTGCGGGCACCCCGGAGCACAGACCTTGTCAAACTGATCTTCTCATCCACACAACCTGGTGTTTAGCAGATGCCCCAGAAAAGAGAAATGGATCATGGCAGGTCACCAACATCCTGGGGACAGATGAAAGCAAACTGCGGCAGAACCGGGGTGATCAGAACCCTCAGCAGAGGGGCACCTGGGTGGTGGTTAAGCATCTGCCTTCGGCTCAGGTTCATGATGCCAGGGTCCTGGGATTGAGCCCCACGTTGGGCTCCCAGCACAGTAAGGAGTCTGCTTCTCCTTCCCCCTCCCCCCCTGCTTGTGCTCTCTCTCTCTCTCTCAAATAAATAAATAAAATATTTAGGGGAGGAAAAAAAAGAAGGACAAGAAACCTCAGGAGAAAGAGCAATGCCAGAGAATCCATTTGCAAGGTCACATCAAGCATTTGCAAGAAACGCTTTAGCGTTTCTGCTCTCATTGAGGTTAAATGGAAACTCTGTATGTTACACTAGAATTTTGATAACTTTGCAACAGAAATAAACAAAACTTCAGCATGAAGATCAGAATAAAAATTAAATGTCAAACCATGAAAAAGAGTTATAAAATACATAATAAAGGGTTACTTATGTCCTTATGACATAAGCAACTATTCCAAAACAAAAAGAAATAGATGCCCATTTTTGTTTAATGACAGAAGACATGAAGATGCATTTCTTAGAGAAGAAATAGAAATGACAGATTAGAAATTTAAAAAATCAACCTTCCCCCACTCAAAGTATTTCATGTTGAAGCAGGTTTCAGACACAACTTTGCACCTGTAAGAAGGTTTAAGAAACCAACGGGATGCCTTTTTAGCAAGTTGTCGGGACAAAAGCATCCGTGTACTTCCCTTGGGACTGAAATTTGGTCAGTCTTCCTGGATGGCAGTTTTTGAAATATGTCAAACATCTTTTAAAAATGGGTCTAGCTTTTGTCCCAGCAACTGCACATGGAAAGAAACATGGGTGTGCACAAAAATCTATTCATAAAACACCTCTATGGCGTTATGGGTTAAAATAGCAAAAGACAGGAAACCATCGAAATAGCCAAGAGTGAATTAACCAAAAATAAGGAGCCAAATAATAAAACAGGACAGTTTAATGATATGGAAAGATGCTCACAGTAAATTAAGTGAAGAAAAGCATATTGCAAAACAGTGTGGTATTGTGACGTTTTTGTTAAAAAAAAAAATCCCAACTGGTATTTATACAGAAAAGCATCTGGAAATCTGTACTCCAAGGTGTTAATGGATGTTGTTTCTGAGTAGGTGGGATTGTGTGATTTCTCCCCTCTCTCTATTATATTATTTGATTTTTCTGCAATGATCATGTATTTTTATAAAGAAAATATATTATTTTAATAATTAAAACATGAACAAAAACAAGGCCAGGAATAATATGTAAAGAAGAAATATGTTGGAGATTGCAAAAGTCGAAAGAACACATTTATATATCCACACATATAAGTGGAATATTATCTAACATTGAACATGTCAACGAGGCTTAATGTATTCCTGAGCTAACAAAGATATGGGAAAACATTCAGCATCGTTAACAATGAAAGAGCAGCAAAATGAATAAATGAACGGGAATAATTCCCCAATTTCCAATTAACTAGAGCATTCATACAAGTTTTTTTTTTAAATACCTGTTTTTCATTGAAAAGTGTCACACATGTGCTTTATAGAAAGAGTTTAATCAACATGAAAGTTTCAAAGACATACCTCAAACCACCCAGAAATTACAGCATTAATATTTGGTGAACATCAATCTAAAGTTCTATAAGGATAGATAGAAGGATGAGAAGAAATAATTTTATAGTATTACATATGTAATAATGCCATATCATATGTAATGTATATGATGTATGATGTGATCTATAATATACTACTATATTTAAGATGCTATTTATGCTATATTATATATTATAATGCTAGATATAATATATATGATATTAAATGATCTGATGTATGACACATTAATAAGTTTAAATGCTATATGTGCTATATTATATACAATAATACTATATATATTACATATAACATATACCACATAATGTTATAGGTATATAACATAATATTATATATAGTGTATGATATTATAATATTAATATAATATATTTAAATGCTATATATGCTATATTATATATAATAATGCTGTATATGTTATATAATATTATAATATTAATATAAGACATATAACATTTTGTTCTTTTTTTCTTCCTTCAGTTTCCTCGGTGTCCAGAATAGTATTTGGCACATAAGGTTCTAAATAATTATTTGCTGAATGAATGAGCTGAATAGTATCATATCATAATACTATTTTAAAATAAAAAGAATTTAAATTAATTTATTTTGATTTTATGGAAGATGAAAACCTGAAAAAAACTTCTGAACTTCTCTAATGTTTTCAGTTCATTGAATTCCCAAAAGAAATATTAGTTCTTATAGATTCTTCCAATGTTTGAAAAAATGGCGATTAAAAGTCATGAAGTGATTGGAGTCATTAAGCTTTTTTCCAAAATTTTTTGGGTTTTGGTTTTTTTTTTTAATTTGACAGAGAGAGCAAGAGACACAAACAAACAGAGTAGCAGAGGGAGAGGGAGAAGCAGGCTTCCCACTGAGCAGGGACCCCCACATGGGGCTCGATCCCAGGACCCCAGGATCATGACCTGAGCCGAAGGCAGATGCTTAACTGACTGAGCCACCCAGGTGCCCCTTTATTTTTTAATCTTAAAAAAAAAAAAAGAGACCACGAATTTGGAGTCGTTTCCAGCCCCCTCCTAGTTTTTGTTGCATGCACGACACTTCCAAGTTCTTCACTTGAATTCATGTTTTTGGCTGGAGGGGCTCCTTCCAGAACAGCAGGCAGGAGCTGGGGGTCCTGCACAGTCTCTGCTCAGGTGCCTGCACACTGCTCTTTGGCTTGAGTGACAGCTTGCATTGGTTTCATATTTTTGGATTTGGCTTTCCTTCCTTCAGAACACTCAAGACATTGCTTTATTATCTTCTCTTACTGAGTCTGTGAAGCTTGACTTTTTCCCCTCATTGGCTTCTTCTGCCTGAATGTCTGAGAAGCCTTGTTTATCCTCCAAGGTCAATATCTTCACCAGGATACAGCCGAACGTCAGTCTGTGCATGCTCTTTTCTTCCTGATGCCCTTTTGTTCTAAGGTTTATACTTTCTTTCTGAGAATTTCTCTGTCTGAGCACATTTCCTCTCTTTCAGTTGTCGGGTCCCTCACTCTGAGCGCTTGTGACCATGTTGGACCCTCTTTGTCCTCTGTGGCTTTCATGTGTTCTAGCCTACTCTTGTCTTTGCTTCTTCCTGAGTATTTACCAGGAATAACTCCAGCAAGTCTTCCTCGTCGACAATTTGATTTTTCAGTGGCATCTCTACTATTCCTGACTTCCCATGTATTAGTGATATCATCAATACTGTTTTCTTAAAACTTCTCAGTGTTTTTCTTTTGTTCTGAAATCTTTTAAAATCACATTTGATTATTTTATATCATTTAGCTTTTGAGGTCTTCTATTACTGAATTCACAGTGTTACTAAGTTCTTCTGTTACCCAGTATGTCCACAGGTGGTTCCTGGAATACGTGTTCATCCGTGGCCCGCTCCTCATCTATTTGTTTTTTTGTCAGCTGTGTTCCCTTTCTTTCCTACATTGCAGTTGCTATAATGTATTTGTGGGGTTGTCATCCCACATCTTTCTTCAAGTTGAATGAGTGCACCCGTTTATGCACCTATTTGCTCTAAAATAGTGGAGGAATTTTTAGGGGTGCCTGGGTGGCTTAGTGGGTTAAGGGTCAGACTCTTGGTTTCAGCTCAGGTCATGGTCTCAGGATTGTGGGTTCGAGCCCCACCTTGCCTCAGGCTTCCCACTCAGTGAGGAGCCTGCTTCCCTTTGCTCTCTCTCCCTCTGCCCCTCCCCAACTCGTGCACTCTCTCTCTCTTTCTAAAATAAATCATTAAATCTTTAAAAAAAAAAAAAAAGAAGAAGAAGAAAAGAAATAGTAGAATTTTCCTTGATCTTCGCATTATTGAGGGTTCATTTTCTTGTAGGCCACAGCATGGCTTTTACTAGCTCTCCATTCTTTTATAATCTGGGGAGAGGAGATGGGAAGGAGCAGGTTATGGGGTAAGGAGCTGGGCCAGCAGCCTTCTCGGAGAAGCCTGGGCACTGCTCTCTTTGGAGCTGTCACTAGATGTCATGAATCAAGGGCCATTTCATCCAGCCAAGGCTGCATCTCACTTCTACAGGTTTTGGCTTCCTGCACACTGGCAAAACTTGGCTGAGGTTTTGAGGGGACATTTCAGGCCTTGCACATTCAACGGATCTTTTCACAGCACTACCTCCTCTTGAATTCTCTGCTAGAGCTCCTGTTTCTCTCTAAATGGAAGAGTATTAGTAAAAATGCTGAATTTTACCAACATTCTTTCTTTTCTTGGAGAGAGAGGTTTGGACTCAGGAGCTGCCCTACATTGGGATTTACTGTTTCTTTCCAAGGTCATGACTTTCCCAGACAAAGGTAATTCCTTGCTTGGTTACTACTTGTGGGTTTTTGGTTTGTTTGTTTGTTCATTTGTTTTTGGTAGGGCTTTTTTTTTCTTTTCTTTTCCTTCTTTCTTTCTTTCTTTTTTTTTCTTTTTTTTTCTTTTTTGCTCTCTTTGCTTTTTGGGGTTTTATTTTTATTGTTGTTGTTATTTACTAATTTGTTTTGTTGAGAATTAGGAGGATGAATATCCTTCTACTTTCTTCAGCAAGAAATTCCACCCTCCCTTCCTTTTTTTGTTTTAGAGAGAGAGATCACACAAGCGTGCACACACACACACACATGCATGCATGCATGCACTCGAGTTGGGAGGTAAGAGGGAGGGGGAGAGAATCTCAAGCAGATTCCACACCCTGCATGAAGCCTGACTTGGAGCTCCATCTCTCGACCCTGAGGACCATGACCTGAGCTGAGACCAAGAGTCAAACGCTCAACCGACTGTGCCAGCCGGGCACTCCCCCTCCGTACCTTCTTAAGCAGAATGTACTACACAAAACTTGTCTGAAGACACAGAGACCTCACAGAGACCCCCATAATTAAAACATCCTTTAGATGTGGCTGCAATTGCCAGTGTTGGTGGGGTCTCTATGGGAGGTGGGAGAGTGGCGATCCTATGAGAAGATCCAATCTTCCATGCTGGTAGCTTCTTGCAAAAACCTTCTTGTAAAAACCACTAACCTTAGGTAGTTGTGAAACCAGAGTTTAGCATTGGAATAGCTTGTCCCTGTATAAGTCATGTATAATTCTGTAGAGAAAAGAAGCAGCCAAAAAAATTCAACTGAGGGGCAAAAACTGGTGATTGATTGGCCTTGCTACTTAAATGTGGTTCATGGAGCAGCGCCCGGTATCCATTCATTTGGGAGCTTATTAAAAATACAGAATCTCGGGTCCCATCCCTGTCCTAGTGAGCCAGAATCTGCAACTTAACAAGACTCTTGTCTTGTTGATCTGGGTGCACATGAAGTGCACATGAAGGTTCGAGAAGCCCAGTTTCAGAACACAAACTCTCAAGTCCAACTGCCTGAGTTAGCAGGTGGTCGACATAGGCAAACTTCAGAGAAGTAGCTCAGCTAATGGATACAGATCAGGATGGCAGGAGGAGACACATCTCCATTTTGCTGTCCCAGGGGGACCTCAACGGTGCTCATGATGGCTGCCAAGACCGACAGGGAGCAGGGTCATGAAGTGACCAGGCTGACACCACCTGAATCCACAGAACAATTCACATCATTAAAAATGCGGTCACCAGATAGCCTACCTAAGAGGGAGGAAGAATGATACCCATGAAGGATTCTTTCCAGAGAATTAAGCCTGAATGGAATCCCACCCTTCATTCTAATTCCCACAGAACATGTTGAATGATACCACCATGGCAGAAACAGCAATATGTAGACCATTCTACCCAGAAATGGCCTGGAGAAGAGTGGGAAACTGTTCTAAAGAGATGAAAAATATCACCCAAGTGCGATGTTGGGTGGTTGCATCTTGATTCATACACACCAGCTGCAAAAAGACACGTGGGGGGTGATCAGGGAAAACTGATCACGGACCAGGTATTAGATGATACAAAGGAATAATGTGGGGAGTAATTGTAGTAGTATGGCTATATGAAAAAGGAAAAGTCCTAATCTGTGACATAAACTCACTAAAGTATTTATAGATGAAATGATATGATATCTGGGATTAAAATATTGCAGAAAACAGCAGCAAATGTGGGAATGAAAAAAAAAACACAAGATGGCAGAATGTTGATCATCGTTGAAAGTAGGTGATAGAAACATGGGAGTTCATTATGCAATTCTCTCTACTTTGAAATTTTCCAAGGTAAACAGTTTTTTTTAAAACAAACAAACATGTCTGGTCTCCTATCTTTGTTCCAGAATTCTCTGGCTGTGTGATCAAAGGAAAGTCACCGAACCTCTCCGGGTCTCAATGTCCTCATCTAACAGTACCTGCATCCAGGCTTGCAGTGAGGTCTCAGGAGGCAATACTTGTAAAGTGCGTTTTTAAATATCTGGCACATAGTAAACACTCAATAAACGTCCACCATTGATTCAATACTGATGCACTGGCTCGGTTTCTGCACAGAAACCGATCACGACAGGCATCTCAGGAAGCCCTGAATCAGTAAAATCTTTTAAAGACAAAGGCCTTACTTTATGGAAACATTAGCAAATACAAAACTGTCAGCTTGTTTTGATTCTGCTGGAAACCAGTGGGAGCTTGACTCACCATCCACTGTCAACGAGAAGATAACACACATGCTCTAAACACACTAATTCCACGCAGCTGTCAAGTTCTCCCAGCATTTGATCCAAGCTCAGAAGGTTTTTCTGCTTGGAGAACCCACAGAATGCTTCTAGAAGGTCCTCTCACGCTGTTTTTCTCCACTAAGCTTTCATAGATGCTATGTCTACGCTTTTAGAGGCAAAGTGTCCCTTCTGAAGAACGGCGACCACCACCCCAGCCCAGACGTGTGGCTGTGGCTACAGCGGGCCTCGGAGTCACTGGGCCAGCTGCTTCCAGATCCAGGCCTGGGGCTCCGCCCTCGGGGGGCCACACCGTGACTGTAAATGACTACCTCCTTTAAAGGAGCCTTGGTTTTTGCATCTGTAAGATGGGCATAAAAACATCTCCCTTGCATGATCCTTTGAGGATTAACTGAGTGAAGGGGCCTGTGAAGCACTTACTCCAAGGCAGATTCTGGGTGGCAAATAGATTTTGTCCCAGAGGAGACTTCTCACACTTCTCACCTTTTCACTCTGCTGTCTCCTTTTTTTTTTTTTTTTTTTGAGAGGGAGCACAAGCAGGGGGAGCAACAGAGGGAGAGGGAGAAGCAGCTTCCCCGCCGAGGAGGGAGCCCAACCTGGGGCTCCATCCCAGGACCCTCGGATCCTGACCTGAGCTAAAATCAAGAGTCGACACTTAACCGACTGAGCCACCCAGGCACCCTGGTGCCTCCTTTTCTATTTCCCACCAACCGAGGCACCTGTGGGACCAGCACCATGCCCTAGGAGGTCTGCTCTGCCCCTCCCCCATACCCATATTCCCAACTGCCCGAGCATCCCCTGGCCTTGGCCTCTCTGCCCTGATTTGAAGAAGAGGAGCATTTAAAGATGCTTCAAACTGTTTTTTCCACGCCTGGTCACTTGCCTCAGCCGAGGCCCAGTCCCATCTCTCCCTGCAAGGTGTGTCTGAAATTTATGGCATCTAAAGGGGGTGCACATGTCTCCTTTTCCAGGAACATTCCCATTCCCCTAGAAAGAAAAGGAAAGAACGAAAGGTATGATTTCTGGCTCTCTACCTCATTTCCTAGAGGAAACCCTTGCCCCATACATTATGAGAAAAACACTAAGTCCCAAGGCCTAGTGGCCACTGACGGTACCAACAGTGAAATGACAGGGAGCCCGGCGTGGGCATGGGAGCCCGGAGGGAAGTGGGGTGCTCATGACCTGCATTCTCTCAGGATTACAGTGGGCATTCTTTTCTGGTTTTGGAATCTTCCAGATGCCTTCGTGTACTCCACGGTCTCGGCAATGTGACCCCTCCTCTAGCAGACACTGGAGTAGCTAGGGGACCAGATGGTTCAGGGTCTGGCCTAGGTGACCCCAGGAGGGCGAGTTAGTCCCCCTCCCTGCTTCTGCAGCCTGGTGCAGCCCATGTGGCGAGAAGGTGACACCTAGAATCACACTAACAGTTGACATTTGACCGAGACCAGGAACCAAGGCAGGGGAAGAGGCCCAAACCCC
>RCUC01166182.1:0-51064 GCA_003697995.1 Taxidea taxus jeffersonii
TTTTTTTTTTAAGATTTTTTTATTTATTTTTTTGACAGAGATCACACAAGTAGGCAGAGAGGCAGACAGAGAGGGGAGGGGAGAAGCAGGCTCCCTGCCCAGCAGAGAGCCCAATGTGGGACTCGATTCCAGGAACCTGGGATCATGATCTGAGCCGAAGGCAGCGGCTTAACCCACTGAGCCACCCAGGCGTCCCTATTGTTATTTTTTTTTAAGCGGGCTCCGTAGGCACCAGGGGCTTGAACTCTGGACCCTGAGATTAAGAGTCACATGGTCTACCAAGTGAGCCAGCCAGGCACCCCTGTTCTTCTCTGAAATGACTCCAGACAAGTAAATTTGATACAGTTTGGGGATCGCTTTTTCTATAACTTCCCTTTCCTTTCTCTCACTGTCAGTGTAATAGAAATTACGTGTTTTTTTTTAAATCATTTTTTCTAGTTTCTTTTTATGGAACCTGCTTTGCTGCTCACCTAGCTGGGAGCAATAAAACTAAACTTTTATACCGACTCAAATTAGGTCTAAAAGAAGAGTAAATAGAGCTCAGTGTAAACTTTAATTCCTGGCACTGTGCTACAGCTTTGAATTCTCAGTAAACCCTTTGGCTTGATGGATTATTTTCTATTTCCTGAGACCTGAGATTACTTTGTTAAATAACCGCTGGGTACGTGAAGAGTTTTTATATTAACATTCCTGTTGACAGGAAGTGGTGGGGCTGAATCAGCAGACTGATACGTCCTCTAAATCAGTATTAAATAATGTCTGTGTTGGTACGTAAAGACTTGTGGGTAGCGGAGATGCCAATTGCCAAACGGCATTACAAAACCAAGCCTTTAATTCCTTCTGATTATTAAGTATTCCGCTGAGTGTGTGATAACAAAACAGGAGAGGATATTTTCTTCCCAGGGTTCTGCCAATTCTCGGCTTGGATTTAACACTTTGGCTGAGCGCATTTCCCCTTTCTGTTTCATCTGGATAAATTTTGCTTTTCTGGTTTCCTGTCATATGAGGTTATGTTTACAAAGGGGTCGTATCATCTTTGGGTAGAAGGTATTTCACAGGGCTCCGTCGGGCTAATGAGCAAGGAAAGCTGCTTAGTGCAAGCTGCTATGGAAACGTCAGATACTACATTATGTTAGACCGTGTCATTTTAATTGGCATTGAGGGAAAGTAGACCTAATCTCTAGGAACAATTTAAGCCAAAATCCTTTACTAACTTGACATGGCATTTTAAATTTGAAGTGGAAATTCAGTTTCTTGAAGGGGAAAAAAATGTCCTTTTTATAAAAAACATGAAAATGGGACACCTGAGAAGGGAAGAAAAGATTTAAGTAGAGTTGATATGGTTTGTAGAAAAGATTATTGTATATATGCCTTCCTTAGCTTCTGCTCAACCTAATCCCTCAGGGACTATCAAATCTGTAAACTCAAAGAGCTTCACTGTGCGGGATTAGGAGAAACTAATCTTTAAGCCACAGAACAGAGAATCAACCAATAGTGTTTGCAGTCCTTCAGTACTTTTCTAGTGGGTGCTCTGGTTAAGATTCTTTTATTTGCAAGCAAAAGAAATTGACTGGCTAATTCAAATGAAACACGACAGTGTGTTGAAAGAGTTGTCCTCAAAATCAAAGGAAGGGCAGGATTCATCAACCTTGAAGAAGACAGAAATCCAAGCAGATGCAGGAAAATCACTGGGGATTGGTTGTTCCTGAACCTTCTCTCCAGGACACTCACATCGGATGACTCAACTCTAGAACCTTCAGTTTTTACATATCTTAATTTATTTTCTTTTTTTTTTTTAAGATTATTTATTTATTTATTTGATAGACAGAGATCACAAGTAGTCAGAGACGCTGGCAGAGAGAGAGGAAGGGAAGCAGGCTCCCCGCTGAACAGAGAGCCCGATGGGGGGCTCGATCCCAGGACCCTGAGATCATGACCCGAGCCAAAGGCAGAGGCTTTAACCCACTGAGCCACCCAGGCACCCTCTTAATTTATTTTCAAATGTCTGGGGAGGGAATATCCTCTGGGCCCAACTAGATTTAGCACCTCTAGCTTTGGATTAACAGCACAGCCAATGCCAAGAATAAGGGGAAGAATAAACAAAGGACCAATTGGAGAATCACTGTGCACAGAGCAGCAACCCCACTTTGGTGGTGAGCTTATAATCAGGCTCTAGATTCATGTAGTCATCATAGAAAATTGATTTTCCTATATTTTTATCTTTTAAAATTAATAAATAATTTCAACACTTTAGTAAGTACATACAGTATGCCAGGGAGAAGACAAAATTCCAAGCCCAAAAAGATAAGCTCGTACTCCAGAGCAAGACGTCGATGTGTAAGTCATGTAACTTGCATCATAAGAAATACATTCAGGCTTATGCGTATTTAGGGAGTTGCAAGAAGTCCCGGAGGAAAGTGTCAATCCAAATGCACCTGAAGATGTCAGGGAAAGCTTCCTAGAGGAAAAACTATCCGAGTTGGGTCTTAAAGGATCAATGGGAATTTGTTATCTAACAGGGGAAGAGAGGCATGTCCTATAGCAAAAGCACATTTTTAAAACATGCAGCACCTACAAAGGATAGAAGAAAAGGACAGCATGGCTCATTTGGGGGCTGTGGATAGTTTGGTATCATTGTAATTTCAGAATCTGAAGGAGAAGTTGCTGAAAATAAGTCTAAAGAGAAAGGCAACTCCCTGAAGTTTCTGTTATGAAACATTATGGTGAATGGACTAAATGCCTTAGATAATGGAGAGTCTAAATGATTTATGATTTGGTGAATTGACATAATCAAGGTTGCTTTTAGGAAAGCTACTTTGGCAGTAAGGTGGAGGAGAGTCTGAGTAAGAGAAGAATACCAGCTAGAAGACCACCACAGTAGAGCAGAAAAGGGAGGTCCAGGGAAATTCAGTCTTCATTCTCAGGCAATAATCTAGACAGTGGGGTCACCAAAGGAGATGTGGAATTAATGAAGAGAACATTCAGAGGTCAAGTGCTGGGTCAGCAGTCAAGAGAAGATAGACCAGAGATTTGTATTTCTGAGTTAAAAATACAATTTAGCTATTAAAGTATGGATATTTATGAGGTTCCACTCGTAGAATATTAAGATAAGCATAGGCCTCACAATAGAACCCTGGAGACAATTAAGGGGGATAGATCAAGGAAAAGACAGAGCTGGAATTTAAGAATAACAGGAAGAAGACCAGTAAGGACCAGAAATCAGAGAAAGTAAACAGAGGGAAAGGAGAGGAGTTTCAAGAAAGAGTATGCATTGGTTAGGATTAGAGTTAGCTGCAGGTTGCAGTGCTTTCTCACATAGGAGGAGTTAGGCAGCTGGTGCTAGTGCAGGGGCTCGGTTATCATCCAATTCTATTATACTTAGCATCTTACTAGTCTAAGTTAATTGTCCAAGTTTGTTCAGCCCAGTGTGAAGGAGGACATATTGAAGAAGGGTGCACCACTCCCTTTTAAGATAGTTACTCTACATTTTGTACAACACTTCTACTTCCAATCCATTGGCAGAATTGAGCCACATGGCCACATCGATTTCAAAGGAGATTGGAAAAGGCACATCATATTCTGGGCAACCGTGAGCCCAGCTAAAAATGGTTCTCTATTTTATTTACTAAAGAAGACAGGGGAAATTGATCCAGGGAAGCAACTGGAAGTCTGCCATATAGGAACTGGTGAATAATGACATAAACTGAAGAGAGTTCTTATAAGATAAGGACTTAAAGTGTTTACTGTTATTAGTCAGTGATAACCTTGGCAAAAGTAATTTCTTACCTTGTGAAAATGTGAGCCTGTGAAAAGGAAGGTAAGAGGTTAAGACCGTAGTTAGCTCAGCAGTGTCGAGAACAGAGTTCATTCTGTGCAGTCTGAAGGGCAGGAAGACAGTCATGAGAAAGAGGACAATGTAGCGATCTTCTTCTTCTAGAAACTGATTCCTCTTCCCACCTCCTCCTAGTTTTTATGGCTTTTTGAGATCTTATATTCTTGTATGACCTATTTCTTGGTCCAGGTTAATTGGTAGAGGGTAAATCTAATCGAAATTGATCCAAAGAATCCTACTTCATGAACGAGTTGAATCAATGAGGAATGGCTAAGTTACTCAAATGAACCAAAGTGTATCTACTGTTGGATTTTTAGATTTCATACTAGAGGAAATATTGAGTCAATACCATTCCATTGATTGAAACTATAAGCTGTAAAAATAAATTTGCAGCCATGTTTTTTATCATGTGTTGAAAAGCAACCTGTAATGAGAAAGACAAACAAAGCCAAGATTAAAAGAAATATAAAGGCACAAAAATGACAGAAAAAAGAAAAGATCAGAGTCCTAGCAACATTTAGATCTGTGCTTCTGGTTGTTCCTGACATCCAGCAACATTCTTTCTCTTGAAATATATGAGATCATTAGGATCCTTATAATAAAATTCCCCTTTCTGCTTCAGTGAATGCTAGCTGAGCTTCTGTCATTTACCATCATCAGAAGTGTTCAATTAATACTGAGAAGAACATGCTTTTACGTTTAGGAAAGAGACCCAAGAGAAAGGTAAGATACAAAAGACAGAACTGACAGTGTATCCCAGACAGCAATCCTATTTCTGCATAGCTCCCTTTAAACTAAAAGTCCCGGGGCACCTGGGTGGCTCAGTGGGTTAAGCCTCTGCCTTCGGCTCAGGTCATGATCTCAAGGTCCTGGGATCAAGCCCCGCATCAGGCTCTCTGCTTAGCGGGGAGCCTGCTTCCTCCTCTCTCTCTCTCTCTCTCTCTCTCTGCCTGCCTCTCTGCCTACGTGTGGTCTTTGTCTGTCAAATAAATAAATAAAAATCTTAAAAATAAATAAATAAACTGAAAGTCCCTGCCTCAAATCCTTCCTGTCTTTGTGACCTCAATCCCTGGCCACACAGCTGTTTGGATCATGAAGGGGTACCTGACTTCCGTATATGTCTTAGATGAGTTTGTCTGATTGGATTCTTTTGTGGGGCCTGGAATTGATATGTGTAGAGACTGAGCTCATAAAAGGTAGAGGCTAAGACTATGTTGGGCCATGGGAAATCTGAAATGGAAGGAGCCAGCTATGAAAAGAAGGAGCATTCCCACAGAGGGGGGCAGAAGTGATAGTGGGACTCGAAAAGAGAGGACAATGGAGGGAGTAGCTACCTTTTATAATGTTCAGGAGCATGAGTTTTAGAATCAGAACTAAGATGAGCCCTCACTCCCTATCAACTAGTGTAACTTTGCAGAAGTTATTTAACCTCTTTAAATCTCAATTTTCCCATTCATAAAATGGAGCTAATAGTAGCATCATAGAGTTGTCATTAAAATCAAAAGAAAGATGTCTATGAAGTACTGAGCAGGGTTTGACCCATGGTAAACTTTTAACGTTGATCACACATTAAATGCAATATGATAATCAAAATAAGTAATAAAAATTATCTCTTAGTTCTGATTCCCATCAATCCCAGATCCTTTCTTCATTTCTCAGTGAAATCTACATATCCTTATAATAATCTTTCTTTCTGTTTGATCTGAATAGATTGAGATTTTGTTCCTAACTAACACGAAGTTAAGAATGCTTGGCTATCCATCCCCAGGGTGAGTTTGGAAAAGTTACTCTCTGAATAGTCATTCAGCAATATTGCCCTCTCTGTCCCTCCTGAAGCACTCTTGCCCTTGGCTTCTGTGACCCTACTCTCCTGGCTTTCCTCCTACCTCTCTGGCCATGGTATTCCTTTGCTGGTTCAGTCTCTTCTGCCTGCCCCTTAAATGCTATAGTCCTCAAGGCTTACTCCTATGTGTTCTCATTTTTCTTACTCTGTATTTTCTTCCTAGACAATGATGTAAGCTCATGGTCTCAATGATCACCTAACTGAACCCTTGACTCCCATAGGGTTATCTTTATCCCAGCCTTCCTCTAATCTCCAAATCTACATATCTCACTGCCCACTCAACATTTTACTTGGAGATCTGAAAGGTGACTCACAACCTCCAAGCTCAAAACTGATCTCAGATCTTTTCCCTCCAAAGCTGGTTTTCCCCCAGGGCTTTCTGTCTTACTACCACTACCCACCCACCCATTCAGCTTTGCAAGCCAGAAAACTCTTAAGTTATACTACAAACCATCATCTTCCTTATGCCCTGGTCCATCACTAAGTCTTATTGATTATCCCATCAAAATATTTCTTGAGTTTTTCTATTTCTTTTTCTCCTTGCCATCACCCTTGTCCAAGCCATCATTGTCTTTCACAGGACCCTGCACCAGTAGTTATTTCATTACATGCTATCATATTTTTCTACTATCTTTTCTTCAGACTATAGACAAAGCTATATGGCTTTCTGTTGTTCCTTAAGATAATAAACTCCTTATTACAGGCTATAAGGCTCTGGATGATCTGGCCCTTGTGTGAGAAAAGGAGTGTATTGGGGTGGGCTCATACTGGCTGGCAATGGCATACAGATGGTTAAGTTCTCTAGAATTTTGCAAACCGATTTTTGAATGGTTGGTGGTTCAAAGTTGGATGCAGTAGGAGAAATAGGCAAATGTTACAAAGCAGGGTTTTCTTTTTCCCCTGGGAGAACCAGTTTACCAGTGCAATGCTTTTTCCCTCTCTTCAGCCTCAGATTCCCATTAGAATTCTGTGCTTTCAGCACACTAGCTAACTTTAAGTTCCTCTAATATGTCCTACTTCCTCCTACATCAAATCTATTGGCCCTTGGGGCACCTGGGTGGCTCAGTGGGTTAAAGCCGCTGCCTTCGGCTCAGGTCATGATCCCGGGGTCGTGGGATCGAGCCCCGCATCGGGCTCTCTGCTCTGCGGACAGCCTGCTTCCTCCTCTCTCTCTGCTTCTCTGCCTACTTGTGATTTCTGTCTGTCAAATAAATAAATAAAATCTTTAATTAAAAAAAAATCTATTGGCCCTTTAAGTTCCTCTAATATGTCATACTTCCTCCTAATATCAAATATATTGTTCTTTCTTTGCCAGGACACTATAAATTCTAAAAGGTCAGTGACTCTATTGGCCCAACATTATATTCTCAGTGCCTACCGGTACCTGGCACAGGGGAGATGCTCAATAAACACCCTGTTCTCACATGGATATTATAAATTTCAAAACAAGGTGGGACCTGTGATAATGGTTTGAAAATAATAAAATAATATTTAAATATGATGCATAGTAAAAGATGTCTTGCTTCTTGAACAAACGTATTCCTATTTTTACTAGCTTTTCTATTTTCCACTTAAGATAGTATCACAATTCATTTTCTCTTTTTTTTTTAAGATTTTATTTATTTTTTATTTGACAGACAGAGATCACAAGTAGGCAGAGAGGCAGACAGAGAGAAGGGGGAAGCAGCCTCCCCGCTGAGCAGAGAGCCCGATGCAGGGCTCAATCCCAGGACCCCGGGATCATGCCCTGAGCCGAAGGCAGAGGCATTAACCCGTTGAACCACCCAGGCGCCCCCACAATTCATTTTCTATATGATGAATTTTTATTTCTATGAAACAGTCATAACTGAACCATGATATTAATGTTTATTTAACTTGAATTATATATGCCTTTTATTATCATAATAAAATTACATCAGATGAGGGTAATATTTAACAATGAATTCTTTGAAATTTCTTCTTTCCCATTTCAAAAGTCAGCTTTCCAGAAACACATATTCTTCCTCTTAATACACTGAGGTAGTTAAAACATAATGTGAACTATTTCCTCTCAAAAGAGATTGTTTAAATTATCAGAACTCTCTTGGAAACATTTCCAGTAACGTCTAATGAAGTGAAAATTGCATCATCATCATAATTATTAAGATTATATCCACCAGTAGAATTTTCCATTTATATGGAAAAGAAATATGTTCATGACTATTTCTCTATCAATGCTTTTAACTATTCATTAATTTTTAATGCTACTTTTTTTCTCACAATGAATATTTTTCTTTTGTCCTTAAGGCACTAAATGCAAATCGGATTTATTTTAGCATGTAAACTAATTGGCTAAGGCAAGACTTTGTTACAAACATCGTAGTTTTTTTTTAAATATATATTATTTCTTCCACCTAATTGCAACTTAATTTTGGGAAGAACAAGTTGCTCCATCATAGAATAATATGGGATAACACTGTAATATTTAAAGTATTTATTTACTATATTACTTTACCATAATCACTAGTTTTGTTGTTGTATTTAATGTTGGTACCAGGCGTGATTGAGATGGTATATTCTAGATTAATATTAGGGATCTAGTCAATCTTCTGTGGTTCCAAATTCAAATTATCCCCATATTGGGTATAACAGAAATAAAGATTCTGTATGGAATAATGATCTCAAGCTCACATGGAACATCGAGCAAGATAGATCACATTCTGGGCCATCAAATGTATCTTAATAAATTTAGGAGAATAGAAATCATACAGTGTCTGTTCTCAGACCACAGGGGAATTAAACGAGAGTAATCAGATGTGCTCAACTCTTAATGCATGTGTTGGTCTCTCCCTACTGGTTTTCTTAGTCTTATATCTGGATGTGATTCAGCAATGCAGTGTTGCTTGTAAAATGGCATATTTGTGCATCACCGTATTAAAGTTGCTATGTCTCTATCATTTGAAAAGTGTCTTCTGTTCTTCAATGAAACATTTGTTGAATTTTATGTTGTCTTTCCCTGTCAGTACACACTATTAGTTGTAATTATTAGTTGTAATTAGTCTCTGCTTCCAAGTATGCATGAAGCGAGCAGACAGTTGCACAGTCCTTCAGTTGTATTTGATCATTGTGGACAATAAGCCAACGATTTAGACCAAAAATAACTTCATTCTTTTCCTTAATAAGAGAAATAGCTTGAAGTTTCTGTTTGGATTTCTTATGCATTTCAGCTGTCCTCATACGTTTGTCTGTGTTGATTTACCTTATACAAACTTTTTCACTGCTTTTTTTTCTTTTTAAACTGAGCCTTAAAATTTAAATACTGATAATGTTGGTCTGGTAAGAATTTAAATTGTTTTCCTCTTAGAAGACCAATAGCTTACACAGCTTACTAGACACTACTCTTTGGTACTACATCCTAATTCACTGTCACTTATAAGATGCTAGATACTTTTTAGCTTATTATATTACTTCACTTGATTATTCTGTATATACTAACATTTGTAATTGCTCCCTCAAGTCCAAGGACCACATCAGGCAGAGAAATTTATGCAGAAAAGTATTTAGGCCATGGCCTTCCAAAAGGCTTATTGTAAAATTACTGTTTTAAAAGTTGTCAAATACTGTACCCAACACATTTCTGATGCTCATTTCATTCCTGATCTTTCTGCAATCTTCCCCAACCCCCAAGACTAAGTCAAATCTCATGTTATGCTCTTAAAACACCACATCTTTTTCTTACATAAGTGTATCTCAGATTGTAATTATATACTTATTTTGAGATTCATTGATGAACATCTAAGTTTCTCTGCAGATTTTAAGATCCATGAAGGTAGGGATTGTGTTAATTGGGGTGCAGACTAAAATGCTTTCACAAGGAGAGCCTCAAATAATGGAACTTATTCAAGTTGCAAGCCTATTTCTCTTTCATATAACATTTCGCTTAAGGGCAATGTGGAGCTGATAGGATGGCTTCCTTCTCTAAGTCAAGGGAACTGATCATTTCTTACTATCTCCCTCTCAATTAAAAGAGAAAAGGGCTAGAACAGCAGCTAAGGTCAATACTTTAAAGGGTAAGACCACTAAAGCCTACATTGCTTCTACTCACAACTCATCAACCCTAACTTAGTCACAGAACCACAAGTAATTACAAAAGAATCTGGGAAATGTAGTCTCTAGCTGGCAATCACCTATCCCAGGGAAGAAGGGGAAATTAAATCTAGGGGGGCAGCGGGCAGTCTCCCACAATATCTCTGTTATTACTACACAGTCTACCTCCAGAACTTACTCCAGTGCCTGTCCCATAGCAAACTCTCAGTAAATATTTTTAAGGATGAATGGAGGAATAATGAATGGAGGAATGGATTTCACATTTTTATACCATCACTGACTTTTCCCCAGGCTTTCACAACTGTGGACCCAGAAGATCAGGAGGCTCAGGGGAGTTGCAGTTTTGGGAAAGTGGCTAAACAAGCAGCCCAGAAAGCAGCTTTTCTTTTTTTTTAAGATTTTATTTTATTTATTTTAGGGAGAGAGAGTGTGTGAGCAGGGACAGAGGGTTTGGGATGGTGCAACAGGGGATGAAGCGGGGTGGGGGGGGGGAGGATGGTGCAGAGGGAGAGGGGAAACTGACTCCCCACTGAGTACAGAGCCCAACATGGGACTCCATCTCGTGACCCTGAAATCATGACCTGAGTCGACACCAAGAGTCTGAGGCTTAACTGAGTGACCCAGGCACCCTCAGGAAATAGCTTTTTTTTGCAAGGCAGAAGCTGATGAGATAAACTGAGGCTCATGAAGTGTGAATCACTAATCCCTAAGATAAAATGAAGATATTTCAGAATCCACCCAGGTAGGGCCATCTTCCATTGTGCCATTACCCATCACTCTTAAGTTGAAGGGATGCCAATTTCTTCTTCCAGCTGAACACACAAGATTGTCGAAAAGGACACACATATCTTCAAAATCCATAGATTAATTCTGAGAGATATGCAGTAAACATACAAAGGGAAAAGAAACATTTCTCTCTCTCTTTTTTTAAAAAGATTTTATTTATTTTATTTGACAGATAGAGATCACAAGCAGGCAGAGAGGCAGGCAGAGAGAGAGAGAGAGGAGGAGGAACAGGCTCCCTGCTGAGCAGAGAGCCCGATGCGGGGCTCGATCCCAGGACCCTGGGATCATGACCTGAGCGGAAGGCAGAGGCTTTAACCCACTGAGCCACCCAGGCACCCCCAACATTTTTCTCTTTCACAACTGAATTGTTACTTCCCAATATCAATTGAAATAAATGAGAAATAAGACCATGACTCTCCAAGGAAAATTTGTGACTTTCTCCATTCCCACCTAGCACCCTTTATAGCACTTATCACAGGGTATTATAGTTAACTACACTATGGGATATTTGTGGACTAAGAGCATATCTTGTTTATATTTATATAATCCCCCAAATATCACATAGCACACAGTAGTACTTAACAAACATCTGTTAAAGGAGTCACTGAATGAATGAGGAATTAATGACTGAATAATGAATCTCCTGAGTTGTGTTACTGACAGAATAAAAGGTAACTTGGAAAATAAAACCTTCTCCTCTCTCCCATCAAGAGAGGGAGCAAGGGAAACAAAGGAAGAAGGAAAAGACTATTTTTTTCTGTTTAGCCTAAAATCTGTGAAGTATTAATTTGGTTATGGATGAGAAGAATGTTTTCTATTTTATCATAGGATTGTAATTTACTATCTGTCAGAATTAGGGTGTGCTTTGGGAGGTGGTGAGTATATGTATTTTAAATATTCCTCCATGAAAGATTGGGGGAAGAAACTGCCATCCCATGAACTTACCGTGCTCTCATGGAAAACTCAATATCTATTCTAGCTGTTACTAAGCTACTTAGGGAGTGTCCGTACAGATCATTGACTCCCCACCTCCCACCCACCCACCCAGAATGTTATTTTGAAATGGATGACTCAGATTTGGGAAAATGTACTTTCAGTGAAGAGAAGAATGGATTGCGGGATGAGATCAACCTCTGTAGTTGAGAGGCATGATTTCTCAAAAGGAAGGTAAAGATTTGCAGGGCAGAAGTCAGATAAATGAAGCATGGGGTGTAAGAAACCAGATAGAAACATGGATATGTCAGAAAGGGGTCCTCTATGAGGAGTTTCAGCTTCTTGGGTGCTGTGCTGTGGACCTTGGGAAAGGTCATATTTTGGTGCATACTTGGTAACACCCTTGACTTCCAGCGAGTTATGTAATCGAGTGTGAGAAAGTTATTCTCTGTACCATAGTGGTGGTCACAGTGTAGGCCCACTTAGTTAATCATGTCACCTTGGTGCCCATGGACAGAGCCCTGTGACTTTTCCCCAGGCCTGGGATAGAGCCAGAAGAGGGCAAGGATGCTATGGGGGCCGGGGGTAGCACTCCCACACAGGAGGCAAGATTTCAAATCAAACAAAGCAGCTCTCCTTCCTCAACAGGCAGATAATTTTTCTCTAAACTTCTCCTTATTTCAGTCTCATTTGGGTTAACATGTCAAAAAGTTTAGAGATTTCAGAATTCTATTTATTTATTTTTAACTTATTTTTTCTTATGTTCAGTTAGCCACTGTATAGTACATCATTAGTTTTTGATGCAGTGCTCAATGATTCATTAGTTACGTATAACACTCACTGATCATCACAGCATGTGCCTTCCTCAATATCCATCACCATGTTACCCCCTCCTTCCTCAATATCCATCACCATGTTACCCCCTCCCTCCACTGCCCTCCCTTCTGAAGCCCTCAGATTGTTTCTTAGGGTCCATAGTCTCTCATGCTTTGCCTCCCTCTCCGATTTCAGATTTCTGAAAAGGACTATAACTGTAGCTCACTTTGTTCTTTTTTTTTTTTATATATTTTATTTATTTATCTGAGAGAGAGAGTGAGAGCATGAGAGAGGAGAAGGTCAGAGGGAGAAGCAGACTCCCCATGGAGTTGGGAGCCTGATGCGGGACTCGATCCTAGGACTCCGGGACCACGACCTGAGCCGAAGGCAGTCACCTAACCAACTGAGCCACCCAGGCGCCCCAACTTTGTTCTTAACATCTTCATTTCCAGAGTGTTTGCCTATAAGTAAAAGGCCAGAGAGCCTACATATATTAAACAATTTATGTTTGTCTTTGTTATCTAAGTAGTCCCAGAGATTCATGAAATCATTGGTGGGAAGGTAGGTGTCATAATAAAGCTCTGCATTCACAGAACATAGTACTCTAAGGACTTAAGGCAGTTTCATGGTGGATTTGTATCAAAAATCATTTATTTCCTAAGCTTAACGTCACAGTAAGTAGTTCAGTAACTATTAAAAAAGATTATGAAATGCTTTTTTAAAGTTATATTGCTTTCCACATAAACTCATCGTTACCTGTTCTCAATTTGAATGTATCATCTCCAGTCTGGACACTCATTCAAAACTAAAATAGCCATTTGGCTATCAATACGCATTCATTTTACATGGATGTGTGTATTTACATTCAATTTTTATTATGTTTAATATGCGAGTACTCATTTCTCTGTTAAATCTCCTAGAAAGTCTCGATCCCTCTTCTGTGGTTTATAAAGGCTGCATATTCCCTAGTTAAAGGGCACCTATCCAGAAGACACTTAATAATTACACATTGATGATGACCACGCTAATGGTAATTTAGGAGGTAAGATTAGTTAAATTCAACATTTTCGTCTCATTCGGCAGAGATGGATTCTCTTCCCCATGGCAGAATTCCAGCAGCAAAAATGAAACCTCAAGGCTTCCACAGCAGAATTTGCTCCTCATTTGTCTGCACTTCTCTTCCTTTTGCTTCAAGACTTTTCCCAGGGTTTCTTACAATAAGCTGTACTTATGGCCACGCCTGCAGCCCCTCCACTGTTTGGAAGTGGGTTCGCTAGCCTCAGGCGGGAGCAGCTCCCCAACCCTCACCACCACCATCAATTAGGAACAACTCCTGAGACTACCATTTGAGAAGGTGACACATGGCCCCAGCATCTTGGAAAGTTCTCTGGCTCCTAAATGTTTAGTTAGATGGATAGATCAGTGCAGTGCCATCACTGGTAACACTCGGGGAAATGTGAACCAGGTTGCACAGAGTTGCCACTTTTGTGTCTGACCAGATCTGCGTTTCCACCCACTATTTGGCAGGAAGTCAGTTGTGAGAAGTTTCTTAAAACTTTAGCCAGTTAATCTGAATTTTCCTCTTAAGCTTTAAGCCAATAAACTTAGATTCTCTTCTCATGAATTAAGTAACTTTTAGCTGGACTAATTATAGAAATAAGTTTGGTCCTACACAGGCATAACGCTGACCTTGTCTCTTTGGTACCTCTGTCTTTATTATTTTTTTTTAAAGATTTTTATTTATTTATTTGACAGATGGAGATCACAAGCAGGCAGAGAGGCAGGCAGAGAGAGAGTGGGAAGCAGGCTCCCTGCTGAGCAGAGAGCCTGATGAGGGGCTCGATCTCAGGACCCTGGGATGGTGACCTGAGCTGAAGGCAGAAGCTTTAACCCACTGAGCCACCCAGGCGCCCCAAGGTACCTCTGTCTTTAATCACAACTGAAACTGTACCATATAAATTCCACACTGACTCATGGCATTTTCTCCAGGTACCAGGAAAGCAACACTGCAGAGAGAGGATTAATCATGTTGGATGGGGCATGATACTATAGCCTCCTATTTATTCAATCACTTCCCATTTCTACCCTCAGAATACATTTGAAGTCTTAAAAAGGTTTTGCCTGGCAAACAGTAGGCCTATAAATATTCCTAAAATGAGGGAATCATCCTGGTTTTATACTTTCTAGGACAATTTTTTTTTCATTTATTATTTTATGTGTAGGCTTTCCAAATTGTGTACCATTTTGGTTTTTGGTTGTTTGTTTGTTTGTTTTAAAGATTTTATTTATTTACTTGTCAGAGAGAGAGAGCATATGAGCACAGGCAGACAGAGTGGCAGGCAGAGGCAGAGGGAGAAGTAGGCTCCCTGCCAAGCAAGGAGCCCGATGTGGGACTCAATCCCAGGAAACTGGGATCATGACCTGAGCCGAAGGCAGCCGCTTAACCAACTGAGCCACCCAGGCGTCCCGATTTTCTTTTAATAAGTAGACAATTAAAAGACTTTCTGTGACCAGATATTTTTGAGAAGCCTCAAGTAGTTAACATTAGAGAAGCTTATTTACTGAAACTTTTGAGAGAACTAAGGTTATAATGATCAAAACAAGATATTTTGCAAATGCTCAGAGCATGATTTATTTTATCCTGTAAAAATCAGTGTTAATTTTCATTGACCATCGTAATTCAATATACCCTGGCTGAGCTAATTAAAACCAGATGAGTTGGGTTTTCCCACTCTCAGTTTTCAAACTAAGAGTTTTCAAATACTACTAAAAATCATTCTGAAGTTCAAGGCCTGATAAGTTAAACTTTAAAGATAAAGCTTTGAAATCAATATATGGCCTAGGTTTATTAGAAAATATAATAAATAGGGGCGCCTGGGTGGCTCAGTTGGTTAAGCCACTGTCTTCGGCTCAGGTCGTGATCCCGGAGTCCTAGGATCAAGTCCCACATCGGGCTCCCGGCCCTGCGGGGAGTCTGCTTCTCCCTCTGACCTTCTCCTCTCTCATGCTCTCTCTCTCTCAAATAAATAAATAAATAAAACCTTTTAAAAAAAAAAAAAGAAAATATAATAAATACACTTCTAGGAGTTATCTAATCGTGGAGCTTTTTTCCTACATTTCTAATTTGTTTTATAGTTTCTACACTGCCGTAATCACATTTATTCAATGATTTATTGTTTTCTAGTATGGTCTTTATAAGGCACTGGTTCTTAGCATTTTATAAGAAATGAAGATGGATAATATGAGGAAAATTTATCAAGGACTTGGAGATGGCCAGGAGGTACTACTGGGTGTCCTTTCAGGGGAGCCCTGGGAAGACTCTCTAGGGGTTATCTGATTGTATAGACGTGTGGCCTTTGACTCTCTTTGGTTGACTAGTATTTTGCAACTCAAGGAAGACAGAAACAAAGATGTAGGAAACTGATAAACAATGTAAATTACTTCTGTTCCTGCCAGTGTAAATTAGTTTTATTCTGTGAAGAACCTAAATCTCTGTAAATCAAATTCTTATTTGAAACACTTTTAACATCTTACTGGTTCTCTCATTAATGACCTAAATAATTTTTCTACATGTTCCTTTTTCATTGGTATATAGGTCATGATTTCACTATTTTGAGAAGTATACCCTAACAGTGAAATACGTCCCCGCCCCTTAGAAGCTTATAGTCTGAAGCGAGGAAATATACATATGTACTATAACCATAATATATGTCAGAATTTGGGAAATTCCCTATAACAATTGTGTATTCATTAGAGAGATTGTTTTTACTTGGAGCAGAGATTTCAAGCAAGGATTCAGGCCAGTGTATTCTGATGACAAAGAAATAAAGGAAAACATTCCAGGTAGGGATATTATAAACAAATACATGGACACAGAGAAAATAAACTGAATGTTGAAGGAACAGCAAACAGGTCAGTTTAATCAGAGCATGGGTGTACATAGAGGAGTTGTAAAATGAAAGCCAAAAAGGGAGAAGAGGCAGGAGAGAAAGAGCAATTGTTTTTTTTTGGGCATCCCTCCACAATTCATACTGTTTCATGGTTTTTAAGGTAACATGTTCACATAATGACTTTTAAGATTAAGATAAAAATACGTTAGAGGGAGAAATGTGAAAGCAGCAGCAGCCTGAACACTTAAAAGTCTGCCATCTTTATATACAGCACATCCCCTTCCTTGTGCATTTCACACACACACCCCCACCATCAGCATAACCTCTTTCCTGGCCCAGACACCCCTTCTCTAATGTTACAGTCTGGCCACCTCAAGGTAAAAGTAATACCATGATGGAAATATTATGAGTGTTGACACAGACAGATTTCAGTTCAACTCTTGACTCTGCCCCTTACTAACTCTGGTGTTGAGAGCTTCAGGATCTTCTGTAAAATAGTTGCATCTGAGTCTTGAGGTCCTCGCTTCTGGCCTTAGGGTGGCAAGTCTGGGGAAGCTGGGGAAGGAGAAGATGGGTAAGAGATTTGGCATTATTTTTTTTTCTAGCTTAGCTTTCTCAAACAAAAATGGAAGAGTCCCAGTACCCTGCTATTCAATTGGCCTCTAGGCATAGTAAGGAGTTTCTATTACTCCACAGAGAAAATTCCAAGCCAAGTTAAAGAAGCCCTGACTATGCTCAAGTTTCCAGGGATAAAATCCAAATGACACAGACTTAGGGAGAGGGGTGGAATTTCACAATCTATTCTAGCTATCTTATAAAAAATAAAGAGTTGACCAAATGTCCATCCACAGATGAATGGATAAACAAAATATGGCACGTCCATATAATAAAATATTATTCAATCTTAAAAAGGAAAGAAATTTTGACACAAGCTACAACATGGATGAACCTTGAAAACATTATGCTAAGTGAAATAATCCAGTCACAAAAGGACAAATATTATGCGATTCCGCTCACATGGGGTAACTAGAGAAGTCAAATTCATAGCGACACAAAGAAAAAATGACTTCAGGAGCTGGGTGTTGGGGGAAATGGGGAGCTAGTGTTTAATAGGTACAGAGTTTCAGCTGGGAAAGATGAAAAAAATCTGGAGATAGATGGTGGTAATGGCTGCAAACAATGTGAAATGTACTTAATGCTTCAGAACTATACATTTTTAAAATAATTACCATGGTAAATTTTATGTCATGTATATTTTACCACAGTAAATAGAAAACAATATAGAATTGAGCTGCCTAGCTCTTCAGGATGTCCCCAAATGAATGCTTCCTAAGTTAGGAGATTGCCCTGTACTTACCCTCTCTCTCCTATCACTTTCTGTCCACTTTCTTCATCATATTGCTCACCCCCCTTCCCCACTTCCTGAGCATTGCAATTTCCCCAGCAGTTAGCTATTCATAAGTTTCTTTAGCACCTGGGAAATTTTGTTTTCTTCCAGTGTAAGTTGTGAATCATAGTCATTTCCTTCCTGCCCTTGGTTTTCACTGCTGGGAAGTCAAGAAGAGGAAATTTCAAGCCTCAGGATGGGGGAGAAAAGGAAGATAATCCTCCAGTGTGAGCTGGAGTTTGGGTCTTTGGTTTGTTTTTCTTTGGTTGTCCTCAAGCACATGAAACAAATTAGATAGCCTCCCTGCAGCTACCTAAGAGATTCCTATCTCTCCAACTAGTATAACTTCAAGACCTTGTGTTAAAGAACTTCTTCTCTCCTTGGTTGCATTTCAAAACTTTCTTGCATTTATTCATCATGAGAGGCCTCCATGACCAACTCCATCTTCCCAATAACCAGAATATACCTACGCACCCCACGAAGACAAGGAGTAGGGAAATTGTTGGTAGAGTCTTACCATGCTGACCTAATAATGAGAACAAAAGGTAACACAGGTGAATCCTCTACCTGTTCTTGACATGGAAGCTCAATAAATGATGCAAACTTTAGATATCAGAACCATGGATACCTGGGTGGCTCCATCGGTTAAGCCTTGGCCTTCAGCTCAAGTCATGATCCCGGGATCCTGGGACTGAGTACCGCACTGGGCTCATTGCCCAGCAGGGCTCCCTCTGCCTGCCTCTGCCCCTGCTTGCTCAGTCTCTCTCTCTCTCTCTGACAAATAAATAAATAAAACCTTTAAAAAAAAATAAAGATCAGAACCATATCTAAGTGTCATGGAAGAACTTTAAACATTACACAAATCTTTTTAGGATAGATTCTGTCGGATTTTTGAACAAGGGACGGACATGTTCATAGCTCTCCTTCAGGAAGATAAATTAATACCACTGAGGAAGATATACTGAAAAAGAATGCAACTAGATGCTGAAAAATTAATTAAAACATAAGGTTTTTTCAGGTAACACTTCAGGCACCAACTTGAGAGTGCTTTCCGAAACATGAAACAGTCAATTATCTGATTCTCTGAACACCAAGTGGGTGTTCAACAATTCAGTCCAATACTGATACTTAACTGAAGTTAGTGCAGACTCCACAGGTTAAAGGCTCAGTCCCACAAGACTGTCCCCTACTTCAGATGCTAATCACAAATCCTGAGCCTCCCCCATATTTGTGACTGACAGGCTACAAAACCATGGTTCCCATTACCCCTCTTCAGGTTTGATAATTTGCTAGTAGAACTCAGAAATATACTTTAGTTATATTTACTGGTGTATCATTAATGGCATTTAAAGGATACAAGTGATAGCTAGATAAAGAGGCACATGGGGCAAGGTCTGGAAGGGTCCTGCTCCCAGGAGCTTCTGTTACCCTAGAGATACAAAGTGCCACCCTCCTGACATGTAGATGTGTTCACCAACCTAGAAACTCTCTGAACTCCATCATGTGGGGGTTTCTATGGAGGTTTCATTACACAGGCACAATTGAGTAAATCATTGGCCATTAGTGATTCACTTAATCTCCAGTCTCTATCCCCTCACCAGAGATTGGGAAGGTGAGGCTGAAAGGTCCGAGATTCTAATTAAGACTTGGTGTTTCCAATGACTAGCCCCCATCCCTAAGCTACCTAAGGTCCCACAAAGAGTCACCTTGTTAGAACAAAAGAAGCTCCTATCACCCTATCACTCAAGAAATTCCAAGGGTTTAGGAAGAATGCTAAGAACGGGGGACAAAGACCAAATATTTTTCTATGACAACAGAGGAGAGTATTGCAGAAACTGCTAGAAAAAAAAAGGAAAGAAAAGACATTGGTTGTTGGTGTTGTTAACTGATGGTCAGAAGTTAAAGGCTTGTGCTAGAAAAATAGATGCAACAATGGAAAGGAGAAAAGCAATCATGTGAGAAACACTGTCAAGGTAGAATTACTAGAATGTAGACGGTCAATTAAATACAAGGAAGTGAGGGAAAGGAGGACTCAAAGATGACCCTTAAGTATGAGTCTACATTGCTGAGAAGATATTGATGCTGCCTACTAAGAAGTAAAAGTAGAGTGGATTTGGTAGGGAAGATGTTCAATTTTATACATCCTGAGTTTGAAATACCAGTAAAAGATACCAGTACAACAGTTCAAGTAGGAACATGAAAATATTAGATTATCATTAGATAATAATTTTATACTGTATTGAAAAAACTGCTCCTTTGAGATTGGATCAACCCACATGAAACTTTGGGACATGTAGACATTTTATCCTCTCCATCTGATATCCTCTCTATTTCTAACTTTTGAAAGAAACTCACACATTTGGAAATAATTTTCACTACCAAGAAAGTAAGTTGAGAAATAGAAGAAATAAGAAGAAAATATAAATTATAAATGAATCCTTAAAAGACTTAAATTTAGACACTTTCCAGAAAATGTCTTTTTTTTTTTTTTAAGATTTTATGTATTTATTAGCTAGAGAGAGAGAGAGCGAGCGAGCACAGGCAGACAGAGAGGCAGGCAGAGGCAGAGGGAGAAGCAGGCTCCCTGCCAAGCAAGGAGCCGGATGTGGGACTCAATCCCAGGATGCTGGGACCATGACCTGAGCCGAAGGCAGCCGCTTAACCAACTGAGCCACCCAGGCGTCCCCCAAAAATGTCTTTCACTGACCTAAGGGCTAGGGAATGCTTTTGTGTGTGTGCCATGCTAACTATTGTCATATTTCTGAAGATGGGTTTATATCTTTCTTTGCCCTTTCATGTAGCTTTACAAGGTTTTCTCTTCTTTCTGATTTTCTGTACCCCTTCAAAGTTTGAAAAGAACACATAGCTTGATCATGTTCTTTAATATACTTAGTTTTTTTCTCAAGTTGCCAACCATTGCTAATAGAAATAAAAAGTTCGCAATAGAAAGTTGGCAAGATGTAGTGGGAAGGGAGAGAGAGGAGAGGAGAGGTTTTGAGGCAGGTGAGACTGGCAGGTAACTTCTGCAGGATCTCAGACACACTTTGGCAATGAGCTCTGGTTCTAGTACTCAGCATTACCATTTTCAACTTTGCTGAAATTGCCTAGTGCTGTTCAAGGAGCCTTGACACTTGTGAAATGTCAGAAATTCTTTCATCCATTCTGTCTTGCTATAAAAATAAGAATCAGTAGAACATGGATGTCTGAGATCAAATGGCTGACTTGCTCATTTCATAGGTGCCTGATCTGGAGTAGTGTCTAAAAATCATTTAAATAGGGCATCTGGATGGCTCAGTCGTTAAGCCTCTGCCTTCTGCTCAGGTCATGATCCCAGGGTCCTGGGATCAAGCCCTGCATCAAGCTCCCTGCTCTACAAGGAGCCTGCTTCTCCCTCTCCCAGTCCCCCTGCTTGTGTTCCCTCTCTCACTATCTCTCTCTGTCAAATAAATAAACAAAAAAATTAAAAATTAAAAAATAAATAATTTAAATTTTTAAAAAATAATCTAAATAATTTGCATCTGTAAAATGACTATTTTTGCTGCATATGTATATAACATTTGTGGGGTACTTATTATAGGTTCTGCAACTTACATGCATAATTTTATTCAAGGCTCACAACAATGCTATGAGGATGGAATATGGTCATACACACCTCCTTCATCAATGTGAATCTGCAAACAAAATCTCCGCCTCCAATATGGAGAGTGATAATTGTCATTCTCAGACTTTTTCTATACTCTAATTTAAAAACTCTGGCTGAATATTCTCTCACACTGGAATCCAAGCCATCATTTTACTAGTTGTACCATAGCTAAAATCTCCTCAATGTAGTCAGGGTCTAACTAAATCCACCACACCATCCCTCCCGTCATTACTGATTCACTAGTTTGTGAATAAACATTTTCCCTCATCAGACCACAAGCTGTGTCTTCCACTGACTGGGGTTTGAAGACTACTCATCCCATGAGACTCCACAAAGACCATTTTTCAGCTCATATACAAGATGAAAAAAGCATATGGCACTGTCCCATTAGTGGCTTTTTTCCCTCAACCACAGATGTGTGCCCATAATCTTTCGATGGCTTTCCAGAAGAGTGACCAAAGAAACTACGGCATTAATTCTTCGATGGCTTTGGCTTTTCAAAACCATAAGTCTCAGATTCTGCCTTTAGGCTCATAAAATATTTAGACATAAATCATTTACTTGTTTCCAGCAGATTTTACACGGATTTAATCATTGGTTAGGGCATTTCCTTTATATTGACCTGAGGTAACTTGGATGCTGTTGAACCAGCATCAAAACATCACAAAGTCTTGAGCTCTTACTTTTTAAATTATGATTTCTGCACAGCTTGCATCAAGCTTTTAAAAAATTCCAAAACAAGAATGGGCTTTGAGTTCAGTTGTGACATCAAGAGTTATGTGAGCCAGAATTTTTCAGTGAGAAACACAATGTGTGTTTCCTGTAAGCAAAAGAAAATAATATTATCTTTCAATTTTATGTATGACTTTCAAAAGTACAGACTACTGTGATAAGATTGAGACCAACAGATGATGAAATTCAAGTTGGAACTCTGGTTGCTGCTCAGAATGGGCCCATCAATTCAGAAGAGGAAGAGAATTATAGAGGCCACAGGCTTTTATAAAGAACACCTTGTTCTGTAAAAATTTCTGCGATGCACTCAATTTGTTTTAATGAGTTCTGTTTATGGCAAAATGCTAAATGCATATTATATAAATTGAAATTTGATACTATTCAAGCCTGTAAGATTTTCAGATAAAATCCCAGATAGGATGAGAGACAAGGTCTGTCCTTAATGCAGTTCAAAGAGATTTCTCAGGAGGAGCTCCTGGTTAATTTCCCATGATGCAATGGACTACTTAATTTGCAGTAAATGGCACAACGCAATCTTCTATGGAGAGTTAATACTTTTCTATTGATATTGATATTCATTCATTTACTCATTTATTCATTTATTTGTTCCTCTAATAAAAATGTATTACATACCTACTGTGTTCATTTGTTTTATAAATATTATGGAACATTTGCCATATGCCACATATGAACATGAAAATACTTACATATAAGGCTGTGCCTGCCTCCAATTAGCATAGTCTCATTAGGCCAAATCATGAGTATTACTAGTAAGACAGTTTGTTAAAGTGAAAAAAGGTAGAGGTCTTGATTAATTTAAAAGTGTTAACCACTATTTAGAGTTTGCTATATGCCAGTTACTGAGAAAAATACTTTATCTTATTTTTAATATAATTCCCATATAAACATACATGGTAAGTTTAACTCCAATTTGTAAATGATAAAACAGTCCTAAAGAGATTGATTACCATCTCTCATCACTTAGTG
This sequence comes from Taxidea taxus jeffersonii, assembly GCA_003697995.1. Lineage (NCBI taxonomy): Eukaryota > Metazoa > Chordata > Mammalia > Carnivora > Mustelidae > Taxidea > Taxidea taxus. The sequence continues at coordinate 22,936 of RCUC01166182.1, forward strand.
GCCACCACCAAACACCCTGTATTTTACCACTCTTGCCAGCTGAAATATATTTTTTAAAGATTTATTTATTTGTTTTAGAGAGATAGTGTGTGCGGTGGGGAAGGGCAGAGGGAAAGCGAGAGAGAATGCTAAGCTGACCCTGCACTGAGCATGGAGTCTGACTGACATGGCTTAATCCCAGGACCCTGAGATTATGACCTGAGCTTAAAGCAAGAGTTGGAGGCTTAACCGACTGTGCCACCCAGGCACCCTGCCAGTAAAAATGCTTTTAGCTTAAAGTAGAATAACTAATTAAGTCACAAAGTAAGAAGTTACAGACAAGCAGTTTCAGGAATGGTTAAATTTTCAGGTTAACAGTATGAGGTTTCTATATGTTTCTCCATGGTTCTTCTAACTTTCACCTCAGTTGCCCTTCAGCAAGAAGATTAGATTTCTCTGAGGAAGCTGACCAGCCCAAGATGACAGATAGACAGATTTTATCTTGGCGGGGGGGTCCTTAACAATTAGTCCACCCATATCACCATATACAGTAGTCACTCCTAATCCATGGATTATTCATTCCAAGACCCCCTGGCTGCCTGAAACTGAAGATAGTACCAAACTCTACATATACTGTTTTTTCCTATGTACACCTAAGTATGATAAAATTTAATCTATAAATTAGGCATAGTAAGGGATTAACAACAGAAACTAATAATAAAATGGAATGATTTTAACAATAAACTGTAATAAAAGTTATGTGAATGTGGCCCCTCTTTCTCTCTTTCTTAAAGTATCTTATTGTATTATCACACCATTCTTTTGATGTGAGAAGATAAAATGCCTACGTGATGAGATGAAGTGAGGTCAGTGGCATAGACATTGTGACCTTATGTCAGGCCACTACTGACCTTCTGACAAGATGTAGGAGAGGCATCTGCTTCCAGACCACAGTTGACTACAGGTAACTGAAACCGCAGAAAATGAAACTATGAATAAAGAGGAACTACGATAGTCAGTTTTCGACTTTGTAGACTTCATGCATACATTCAGAATTCCCACCAATTTTTTGGGTCATTAATCATAAGGAGACAGTTAAAGCATACAAAGCATCTGAGAAAAGCTCTAATTCAACATGGACAATGGAAATACAAGTACAAGGGCGCCTGGGTGGCTCAGGTCATGATCTCAGGGTGCTGGGATCAAGCCCTGCATCTGGCTTTCTGCTCAGCAGGGAGCCTGCTTCCCCCCCCCCCCTCTGCCTGCCTCTCTGCCTACTTGTGATCTCTGTCAAATAAATAAATACAATCTTTTAAAAAAATAAAAATAAAAATAATTTAAAAAAAGAAATACAAGTGCAAATATTGAATCTATGTGCCAAAAACAATACGTTATTAAAAAGAAATACAAATGAAACCTTGGAAATTAAAAGTGTAATAATTATAATGAAGGAGGAGGGAAGCATGAGAAAAACTCCAAAGAATAGGAATAAAAACAAAGATTAAAAATAGGAAAGAAAAGATAAAATCATAAGACCAGTCCAAGAGTTCCAACATCAAAGTAGTAAAAATGCTGGAAAAAGAAAACAACATAAATAGAAAGAAGGAACTTATCAATGAAATTATTCAAGAAAATTTCCCCAAAACCAAAAGAGAGTATTTTCTAAATTGAAAAGTCTCATCAAAGGCTTAACACCCCAGGTAAAAATAAAGAGAAGCTTAGTTTTTTCTCTCATCTCAAAGTTATGGAAGTACCTTATATAGAAACATAAGGCTGAAGCTTTAGTCTCTACAAATTTATTGCGTGACTTCTCTATATTCAGGTAGTTTGTTTTCCATGCTTCTAAATGAGCACATAACTATATGCTGGGAAATATCCCAACATGCCTAAGCCATTGGCTTAGAGTTGACACTTAAACAAATTGAACAAAAGATGACATCTCCAAGAACCCCATCTTCTAGGCCTAATGGAAAGACATGAACAGAGCCACTGAAGCACAATTATTTTCTTTACAACCATATCATTAGCCTAGACAACAAAATGTGGCATAAATAGCAACATCAAGATTCTTGCTTGTCAAGAATTCCCAGGGTATTCTCTTTGTCTTCTAGGGTCTCTAACATCAGGATCATAATAATCCAGCTCTAGAGATTACCTGGCTGTGATCTTCATGTCTAGTTTATGGTCTCTTTTGAAATACTGATTCTGCCCTTTCAGGACACGTTGCTAATATGGAGGCTCACAGTACTACATCCTGACATGGAGTCTGAGATTCTTCCAGATTATGTATTTTAGCTCCAACTCTAGCATGTGAATGAATGGCCCCCACAGAAAGAAGTGAAAACAGGGTGACCTACATGAATCAGCCTGTATGGCTGTAAGACATTACCACACAAATAGAGAATTGAATTTGATAAGTAGGAAGACCTAGCTTAGTAGCTTGAATAGCAGCTCCCCTAAAAAATATCCACTTGGAACATTAGAATAGGATCATATTTGGAATAAGGGTCTTTGTGATGTAATTAGGGGTCTCAAGATGAAATCGTCCTGGATTTAAAGTGAGTGCCCTTATAAGAGAAAGGAGAAGGAGATTTGACATATGGAGAGACAGGGGTGAAGACAGAGGCAGATACTGGAGTGATGCAGCTAAAAGCCAAGGAACGTGGAGTCCAGCCACCACTAGGAGCTAGGAGAAGGACATGGATCAGATCCTCTCTGAGGGCCTCCAAAAAGAACCAATCTTACCAACACCTTGATTTTGGACTCCTAGCCTCCAAAATTGTGAGAGAACAAGTTTATGTTTTTTTAAGCCACCACATTTGTGATAGTTTGTTATGGCAACCAACCCTAGGAAACTAATACACCCTCTCAGAGCTATTCTAAACTTGCTCTGGCTAGAGAGGAAGTGAAAATTCCTCAAATGTCATCTGCTTTGCCAATTTCATGATGCAAACAAGAGTTAATATCTCAAAGGTCCTAATTACACAATAGAGATGAGATCACTTTTAAACTTCAAAGTACGGTCATACACAACTTATTAATTTCCACAGTACACCTGGGTCAAATGGGTAAGTGTCATTAACTGCCCTTCAGAGTGTAGCAAATAAGCCCCTTGCCTAATGTCATCAAAGGAATTCTTGACAGAGTGGCTTCAAAACAGACTCCACTGAAAGTAAATATGACAGGAAAGTAAAGCACTCATGGTCAGGAGTGGTACAAAAAGAATTGGAAAACAGAAGATTTGCTATACAAATATTCTAGAAGGCCTTATTTTCTATATATAAACATATATATGTATAATATTTATATAACATAAATAGTATGTATATATAAAAACTATATAAAATTCATGCTACAGTTTTCCTTGAAAGACAAATCTTTAAACCCCGGCTTTTGCTAACATCAGCCAATTTCTTGTCACCTGTTATGAAACAAAAGTTTCCCTGAGAAATTTTATTGACATGACAGACTTGCACAGGGGTATCTATCCCACACAGTCTTAGAGCAGGTATGTCTCAAGCCATAATGTATAGGAAAGACTTTGGTGCCAAAATAGCGAACAAAACTCTAACATCTAGTACAAGGGACATGATAGCTGTGCTCTACCCTGCCATAATCAGACCATATTTAGAAAGTCTACATTGTTTACAACAAAAAAGATTAAGGATTTCTTAACATAAAAAGATCCTATCTGGGAGGAGTGAAGGAATCAAGGCTTTCAAAAGCAGGAACTCTTGAATACTGGGCCGGGGGAGGGGGCGGTATAAATATAGGAAAGAGAAGACTCAGATCCATGAGATAGCTATCACCAAATACTTAAAAAGTTGTAATGTGAAAGAGGATTTCACTTGATAGGTAGAAATCACATTTCAGCTTCTTATTAAGAAAAGCTTTGGAAGGGGCGCCTGGGTGGCTCAGTGGGTTAAAGCCTCTGCTTTCTGCTCAGATCATGATCCCAGGGTGCTGGGATCGAGCCCCACATCGGGCTCTCTGCTCAGCAGGGAGCCTGCTTCCTCCTCTTTCACTCTGCCTGCCTCTCTGCCTACTCGTGATCCCTGTCTGTCAAATAAATAAATAAAGTCTTAAAAAAAGAAAAAAAAGAAAAGCTTTGGAAAGGGTGGCACAGTTGGTTAAGCCTCTGACTCTTGGTTTTGGCTCAGGTCATGATTTCAGGGTTACAAGACCGAGCCCCATGCTGGGCTCCACATGCTCAGCGTGAAGTCTGAGATTCTCTCTCCCTCTCCCTCTGCCCCTCCCACTCATGCTCACTCTCTCTCTCAAATAAATAAATAAATCTAAAAAAAAAATTGTAGGATACATGAATTAGCAGAGAAAATCAACCATGACCAGGATCCCATCCTCTCTGCCATTTGTTACACATACTTTTATTTTTTATTTATTTTTTTAAAAAGATTTTATTTATTTATTTGAGAGACAGAGATCACAAGCAGGCAGAGAGGCAGGCAGAGAGAGAGGAGGAGGAAGCAGGCTTCCCGCTGAGCAGAATCCCAGCTCCATGCCAGGACCCTGAGATTATGACCTGAGCCTAAGGCAGAGGCTTTAACCCACTGAGCCACCCAGGTGTCCCTGTTACACATACTTTATACACACAACTACACAGTTGTAAATAAGTCACATTTTAATCAAATGAAGACATTGTAAACTTGTTTGTCTAAGGCTCCTCGGTATTCAGAGGAAGGAGTACGAAGGAAAATAACCTAAAACCCATGCTTCAAAATAGCTTTTAGGTTGAAAAAATACTACTAGTAGGGAGAAGCTGATAAGACAAATGGTGTTATTTTTTTATCTTCAAATCAGCACCAATAGAAGGACTCAAGAATGATGAAGAGAATGCTTTTTTATTTTAATTGCTAATATCACAAAATCACCACAAATTGGGGCGCCAGGGTGGCTTAGTGGGTTAAAGCCTCTGCCTTCGCCTCGGGTCATGATCTCAGAGTCCTGGGATCAAGCCCTGCATTGGGCTCTCTGCTCAGCAGGGAGCCTGCTTCCTCCTCTCTCTTTCTCTCTCTGCCTACTTGTGATTTCTGTCAAATATTTAAAAAAAAAAAAAAATCACCACAAATTCAGTAGTAAAAGGTTGGGGTGTAGAAAAAAGAAAATGGAAGAGGGAAAAGTACCAACGTATCAACCAATGCAAACCAAAACAGAGCTTTAGTTATACAACGATTTCTGCGTGGTTTTTAAAGCTAGGTATTATCATGGGCACCTCTTTATACACTATTTCTTTGGAGAAAGAAAGTTACCATGGGTATTTCATCATTAATGTTCTATCATGTGCTTGATTTTTTTTTTTAACATCTGTTCTTCAGACACATCAGGGGTGCAAATATTAAACAGCAGTTTTAGATAGCATGTCATCTTCTCAAACCAAATCGGCCTCAATTTAAAATATATTAAAGATGTGTAAGACAGAAATCTCCTGAGAACAAAGAGACACACGTAGATATAACGTATATGTGGAGACTTCACCCAAGGGATCAAAGCCAAACATGGGCTGATGGTCATTGTTACCAATGGTAATGGAAAAGACACCTGAAAAAAAGGCAAAATTCAAACAATAAGATATGAAAACCCATATAATGTATCTGCATACTTATACAAACAAAAATAAGATATAAACTAGTGGTAGAAAATGGGTTAAGTTATCTGAGTGTAGATAAATCTGGCTTTGTAGAATGTTGAAGACTTTCATTGTTAGGTTATCATTGGTTGAAGGATTGAACATCTAGTGTTTTGACTGTTCATGAGTAGAAATAATCATGATCATCTGGTAGTAGGAGAACCATCTTCTGATCTAGGTGGGAAGAATTCCCTAAGATGGAGTTCCTAGGGGTCCAATAAAGTTGTAATTTTCCTGGGGAAATATCTAGGCTGTAGGAAATTTATGTCAAAAACACAGGGACGCCTGGGTGGCTCAGTTGGTTAAGCAGCTGCCTTCGGCTCAGGTCATGATCCCAGCGTCCTGGGATCGAGTCCCACATCGGGCTCCTTGCTCGGCAGGGAGCCTGCTTCTCCCTCTGCCTCTGCCTACCACTCTGTCTGCCTGTGCTCGCTCTCTCTCTCTATAACAAACAAATAAATAAAATCTTAAAAAAAAAAAAAACACAGAACATCCTCAAACTCTCTGTTATTCAGGCAGATATTGACAGGTAAATATTATGACTTTATAGGCTCAGTCTATGTAAAAAATTTTAAAAAAAACCAACTTTGGCCAAGGAAATTCTCCCTATTTTTGGTGGATTTTTGCTTTTGTGTTTGTTTTAGCCAAAAAACTTGAAGCCCTGTTCTTCCTGCTCTGCCCTAGGATTGTTAAGTGTCCTGCACCAAACATTACCCAACCTAGGGAGAAATTTCAAAAGACATTCACTTTTGGTACATCTTTAATAAATAGATTTGAGTCTATACCCCCAATATAGCTATATGCATATTTATGAAACCCTTTAATTAGAAGGTCATTCCGTAGGGAACTTACTAAGAATTTCCTTTTGGGGCACCTGGCTGGCTCACTCAGTAGAGCATGAGACCCTTGGTCTCGGGGTAGTAAGTTCAAGCCCCATGTTGGGTGTAGAGCTTATATTAAAAAGAATAATAATAATAATCCCCTCTTAATTTGTAAAACACCTCTGAGAAAGAGAATTTTTCATCTCACAGCTCAATATCAATGATCAAATAACTGAGGGAAAAGAAAAGAGCATTCATATGGGATTCATGACAAACATTAACTACTTTTACTTATGGTCGCCCTTGCCTTTCTTTTTGATGCAAATGTGTATTAAATAATTATATAAATCATAATAACTGTCATTGTGAGACTCTGGATTGTTTGCACGTTTTAGCTTATTTAATACATTCCACATTCCTAGGAGGTAAGCATTATTTATTACCATTTTAGATCTGAAGAAACTGAGGATCAGAGGAAAAATAACAAGATGATTCCTCCTTCCCCATGTATTTTCTTGACACTTTCTGGAGGTCACCACATGGTAATAATCATACTATGATTTTTGGTTCACCTGACTGTCCAAATAGATTATACCCTGCCTAAAGGCAGGAGCCACATCTTATCTCTTTCTGCACCCAGAATATCTAATAAGATACTTAAAATGTAGTTTCTTCTCAGTAACTGATACTCAGACATTCAAAGTTAGGGGATGGCTGGATGGAAGAAGTAGAAGGGAGGACTAGAAAGGAAAGATGGTTTTAAGTCAACCAATGTTGATGGTTGCTTTTTCTCCCCATGTTCTTTTTTTTTTTAATTTTATTTACTTATTTGAGAGAGAGAGAGAGAGTGAGAAAGAGAGTAAGCAGGGGAAGAAGCAGAGGAGGAGGGAGAGCGAATCCAACCAGACACCCGCTGAGTGCAGAGCCTGATGCAGGGCTCCATCTCACATGACAGGAGCCATAACTAAGAGTCAGACACTTAACTGACTAAGTCATCCAGGTGCCCCCTCCTTGTGTTCTTTCTTCAACTTCTTATATTATATATTTCTTATGTTTGTTTGTAGAGGCTAAAAGGCAAACACTCTAAAGAAACTGCCTCAGTGGGGCGCCTGGGTGGCTCAGTTGGTTAAGCAACTGCCTTCAGCTCAGGTCATGATCCTGGAGTCCAGGGATCAAGTCCCAAATAGGGTTCCCAGCTCCACGGGGAATCTGCTTCTCCCTCTGACCTTCCCCCCTCTCATGCTCTCTCTCTCTGAAAGAAATAAATAAAATCTTAAAAAAAAAGAAACTGCCTAGATTTCAATCATGGCTCTACTCCATGCTATGTGCAATTGGGCAAGTAACAACTTTTCTAAACAAGTTTCCTCATCTATAAAATGGGGATAAGAGTAGTATCCACCTTTTGTCTTACTGAGAGTAGTAAATGTGATAACGCAAGGAAAGCTTTTAACATGATTCCTAGTCCACCAGGACTATTCTTTTTTTTTTTTTTATTTAAAGATTTTTATTTATTCATTTGATAGAGATCACAAGTAGGCAGAGAGGCAGAGAGAGACAGAGGAGAAAGCAGGCTGTCCGCAGAGCAGAGAGCCCGATGCGGGGCTCGATTCCAAGACCCTGGGATCCTGACCCGAGCCGAAGGCAGCGGCTTTAACCCACTGAGCCCCCCAGGCGCCCCAGGACTATTCTGATAATCAGAGCATCAAGGTCACCTTTCTCCAATAATATCCTTATGCTGCCAAGTTTTTGCTTATTTCCTTTTCTGTAATTAAAGGGCTCTCCTGTAAAGAAAACAAAAAAAATAAATAAAAACAAACAAAAAAAGCAAATCTCTTCATGCAGACTGAAAGTAAATTTAAAGTAAGTAAAGTAGAAAAAAAATAAAGTAAGTAAAGTAGAAAGGATGGAATTTGTTGAAAACCAAATTGAGTTGATGTTTCAGGATAGGAAATGCCATCACTTGTGACCATACAGCAGTACTTGCCTCTTGTATTTCCCACCTGTAGGAACTCCTGGGACTATGGGATCATGACCTGAGCCGAGGCAAACACTCAACCAACTGAACCACCCCAGCCCCCACTCTGATTATTTTCTTAATTTAAATTCCTAATACAATAAAAGATGAATATTTGAATCCAAGAAAATTATTTCAGAATCTAAACATGCTCTAAGGATTATATGCCTAGAAGGGTAAGCATTAAAAACCTAATCACAAGCATTATGGTCAAAATACTTCATGGGTCTTCCACACGTATGGAACAATTGGACCACCCAAAAAATTGCTGCAACTGTTAGGACACACCAGATGAGATAATCATAATCCTTAACAACCAATATGACCAGAGAACTGGCAGTCATAACAGATGCCAGATTCAATTAACCATAACATCTGGATCAGCTGATCAGCAGTTCTGACCACACCCATAATTAATTTTGTTAATTTATTCTTTACATAATCAAAGTAGTTAATAAATCACTACTTGCTCTGATGCAATTTAGCATTTGGTTTGTTCCACAAATGCTCAGAATCTTGATCATTTCTAGTTTATGGTTCCCTAAGCACGCTAGACCATGTGAATCAACACTGATACCACGCATATGGCAGCTTCTTGCTCGGCAGTAATACAAGAATGGAGGCAAAGTGTGTTAGGACTCTTATATTAAACCTCTCTTAGATTGACCTCCAGTGCCTCAAAGATTTACCAAAACAGTAATAGCTACTCAACAGAGATTAGTCCTAATGGTACTGGATGCTAGTTTATCTCAGAAGTTTATTTCATATTTCTAATATGTCTAGGGCCCCTTTGCCACCATAAATTTTAGAGTCATTTATAAGAAACAACATTATATTACATATTAGTACTATTAATTATAGCCATCAATTGGCCACTAACATCTACTCTTTTAACTGCTAATAGCCCACATTTCCAGTTTATAATTCTTTATGTCATGTAGAACATTTAGAAAATCAACATGGTAAAAGTTTTAATAGACCAAGCATGGTTACATAGTATCACTCTGGTGAGGAAAGATCATGAAAGGAATACAAATATTTTGAACCTAGTCTGCATCATATGTCAACATTATATATATGTATTTTTTCCATATCACCAGAAATATGGTTTTCCATATTATCATGCTTAACTATAATACTCTTTCCTAAGCCAAATCATACTCTTTGGCCCCTTCATTATTTTTGAAAATTACAAGTTGATTCTGTATATGAATTAATGAAGAACAAACAGCAGTCTGACTGGTGAAGTGATATTGATGACCAGGATGGTCTTTACTATTATTTATTGCCTCAGTTACTTGTATACAAACCTGAAGAGAGAATATGTCTGGGTGTCAGAATAGTCAGGTAGGAAATACTAACTAGTAGATAAATGATAGTCACCAGAAGTAATGCAGTAAATATGCATCTTGGAATTGTCTCTCTGGGTTCTTCAGCTCCCCTATAACACATAAAAGAGCAAACTCACAATGAGTAAAATTATGTCTTGAGTTTATCTTTAAAACTGCTTTATGCATTAATTATTGGGCTGAATTCTTCCAATGCACCCAGGCCACCACCACACTTACTAAAACACATACAAACATATTAGTGAACTACTACACGACTATTGCCTTTCTAAGTTCAGTCATAAGTGCAGAAAAGGGGGGAAATTTTCTTCATATTCTTTAGAGAAGGTAACATTTCTGAAGAAAGTCACAAGAATGAAAATCAAAACTGATCCCATAGTACCCTGTATGGTTTGGGGCCTACCTGTGTCTTCAACCTCATCTGTTTGATAGAAGGCATTTAGTTTGGAAAGTAGAATATGATAGTGAGCAAAAACAAATAGGAAGCTTAACCTCAAGAAGACAGATGCATGAATTAAATGATCACATAAATAAAAGTGATAATAGTGACTGTGGTAAATATCCCTATGGTAAATATGTGGTAAATATGAAAAGAGATAAAGGGCTTTGAGAATATATTATATGATAATTTGATGATCCCCTTTGCTATTTGTGTCATAGGCCCACGGGCTTTTCTTCAGTTTCTCAAAAGTGTCATGGCCCCTGTACCCATTCTCTCATGTGGAATGTTCTTTGCTTTCCTAGTTGCTGAGCTGACACTTACTCTTCCTTCAGATCTCGGCAACATTGTAACTTCTCCTGGGAACATAGGAGAGGAAGCTCCCCTTGGCTAGCAAAACCATCACAGCACACATTTTCATAGCATATATGAAAAGAGTAAAAGAATCAGTCATAAATTCTATTCTCCTGTAGGCTCTTTGACTTCCCTTAAGGTCACTGTTAAGTGCAAAAAAGAACAGAGGTCATGATTCAGCATCATAGGTAATGGATTTTCTAAGATAGTCTTGTTCTCAAATATCGTCCCATTTGTCACTCCTTTTTCCCCAGTTTTGCCCTTCTGTAAAAATCATCCCTGACAAAAAGAATTGAACATTATAATCATGTGTATATAATGTGACCCTATGCCCTGACTACTGATAATAGAACTTCGTAGATCTCTGACTCACTGAAAGCCAATCACTGCCAGTATACAAGAAGATTCCTCTTAAGAATTTGAACCAAATGTCAACACCAAGAGAAAGAGGAAAAAAGCATCATAACATAGCAAAAAAAGAAAGGTGGCTGATAAACCTAGTTTTTAAGTCATAGACCTTCCCTAAGTCCTGCTGCTCCTGAAGATTAGCTGCTCAGGTGTTCCTTGAAATACAGCATTATTCTTCCAGCAAGTTCTTTTAATGTTTAAGCCAATGTGTGTGGGTTTCTGTTACTTAAAGACTAATTCCCCTGACTAATAAATATCTGTGCTTTGACATATGTCAAATCTGTTTTATCTGCATCTGCCCATGGGTGGAATGCACTACCCATGGTGTACACTAATATACGCTGATTAAGCACTTAAAGAGTAAAGAATTTCAATGTTCTCAGCTAAATGATGTCTGACCCCTTTACTAGTGGGCTTCTGGACAATTTATTGACTGTTAAGTTTTCAATTTCCTTACCTGTATATGGGGAGAATGGAAAATATAAGGACAATAAAATTCCAATCAAATGCCTAGCACTTAATAAGTTATTAATGACTATGGTTTTTAGTCAAAGGTTTTGTACAAGCAAAAGGCAACTTTTAGGATTAACTACACTTTCCTCTGGGATTTTTACTCTTTCTTACTATGTATTAGATTTACAGAGAGTAAGGAAAGTAATATAACATAACATAATATAATTCAAGTTTATAATAGCCAGACAGTGAATATCCTTGGTCTTGAACTTAGAAGATGGATGTTCCTACAAGATGCTAAGTCAGCTGCCTACATATCACCATTTTACAGGTAAAAATGTTACTTGGAACTTCACTGTACTTAAAGCTTATTAAGTAAATTAACAATCCTCACATACTGAAATCCCTCCAGCTTTTGTTTACTGCCAGCCACTTGTAAAGAGTTCTACAATAGTTTATAGGTTAGTAAATTTTGTGAATTATTTTCAGCAGAGAAGAATTATCTAGCAGTGAAACATCTCTGGCTATGGAACAAGATGAATAAAACAGAAGCCAGAGACATCTCTTCTATCCTTATAAGAGAGAGTGACAAAGTAAGGGGGGGGGGGAGTCAAGCTAATTATGCTAGCCTCTCAAATTACAGTGGTGCATTTAATCACAAACTGCTTAGGAGAGTAATCTCATCTCATGGCGTTCTTATCTCAATATTTCACTGTTTAACTCAATGTGGACTTTCTTCTCATGTCCAGAGTTCACCAACGACTTCTTACTTAGTGAAATGGCTTCTACTCAGTCCTCACACTCCTCAACTTCTGAAGCCCTTCACCATGTTGATTATACACTCTTTTTTGGAACATAGAGTGATTTTCTTTTATAATTCTCTCAACCTCCTCTGGTTTCTTCATTGCATCTGCTTTCTCCACCTACCCCCTTATGGTAGCCTTCTCCAGTCTCCAACCCTATGCCATTTTATTCTACTTCTTTCTACATACTTGCCTTAATAATCCTATCTATAAATCAACTCACCAGATGGAAACCATTTTGCAATCACCCAAGGTTACATGCTGTGTCTTATATGTACCTGCAGCATTTCTGGTCTCCACGGGCTTCACTCACAGGATTTTACTGCTGGAATTTTTTAGTTTAAGATTGTCTTTATTTATTCAACAAAGAGAGAAAACACATGGAGGGGGAGCATCAGGCAGAGGGAGAAGCCGTCTCCCTGATGGCCGAGCAGGGAGCCTGATGCCAAGGCTGGAGCCCAGGACTCTGGAAATCTTGACCTGAGCAGAAGACAGATGCTTAACCAACTGAGCCACCCAGACTCCTGCTGCTGGAACTTTTTGAGTTCAGTGAAAGTTGCCACCTTTTGATAACACAACAAAGGTGATCTTACCATCTACTGAATTCTCACAGTAATCACAGTGTTCTTTTATTACCACTTACTAAATTCTATCATGCCATTGTTTATAAGCACAGAATTATACTGATTTTAAATCATAATGACCATTTTTTACATGAAGGAGGGGAAAAAAAAGTAAGTCCAGAGAGGTGACAAAATTTGCTACAGCTTATTAAGTAGCAAAAGTCAGACCAAAATTTAGATATTGCCTTTTCCATTAGACCACTAGCCTCTTTAGAGTAAAGAATATATTTTACTCACCTTAAGGAACTATTACAGGGCTTCAAAAATACTCAGTGTTTAAAAAAATATTTGCTGACAAAATTATTTAATATATAAGGGACACATCAGTGACTCAGGGGGTTTTATGATTAAAAGAAATATGTGCTTAAGACTAGAACCTACTTCATGTTGAAATGTCAAGGAAAAGAACTGGTAAAAAGGTTGAAGTTGAAAAAAAATGAAATAAACAAATAGGGAATTTCCCTGAGGAGGTGAGAGGGAAAGAAGGTGTTTCAAAGGAAGAGACTGATTTCAAAAATGAAGACAGAAATCTTTTGTCTTGACATTGAAGGGAAGAGTGTTAAATCCAGCCTCTGAGCAATTATATTTATGATTCTCTTCTCTTTAAAAGTACTTCAGAGGGACACCTGGGTGCTCCACCTTCACCAAGATCTTCTTCCAGCTTCACCAACTTCAGGGTCAAGTAGGTGTTTAGCTCTATGATGAAGGGCCCCAACTTCTGAAATAATGAGAACTGACCAGATTTCAGTTCATTCTCGTGGGTTCCAGCTTGTTCTTGTTCTTCCCTCTTTTACATCTGTCATTCCTTCTGGATTGCTTGAACTTTAACTCCCAGGAGCAGACTTGAAGACAATAGCCTTAATAGAGACTCATTAATCAGCTCCTACAACTGGATAATGTCAAATCTCTATAACAAAAAATCCTTGTAATTATAGAGGCATGTAATTAGATAGAGACACAGCTACTTAGCTGTGTCTGATGTAGACACAGCTGAAGATATAAAGATAAATACATATATGTAGATGTAGATACAGATGTAGATGAAGATATAGTTAAATAGACAAAGATACAGATACAGATTTCCTAGTGGTTCTGCAGCTCTGATTGATACCAAAGGCAAAAGACTGTGCCATCTCATGCATTCCTAGAGTCCTAGAGTATTCAGGTATGTCTGTGATTCTAAAAATGAAGAATATGAAAAAGAGACTTGACCTGGACTACCAATCCCCATTTTGGCTTTTTCAAGACTGACAGAGATTCTCCAAACTCAGGAAGCACTCTTCAAACAGTATCCCCAGTCTGAGCATATACTTGAAATCCTATGTGGTGCTACTACATCAAAAGGGAAAATGTGCAGATCATCCAATATTAGGTTCACTGACATAGCTCCTGCAGAGCCCAGAGGAATATCTTCCACACAGCATATACATAGGCAAGCTCAGCCATTGGGCAGAAACTCTTGAAAGCTAAACAAGAAAATGCTATGCCTGTGCCTTCTTACACATAGCTTAAGAAACAGGAGACTGGGAACTGCAGAGGAGACATTTTGAAGGACATCAGATTTTACAGTGACATGCTACCCTCAAGGGTTTGCAATGTTATTCCTTTTTTATCTTTATTTTTCTTTTTCTATAATTGATCTACTAAGAGAAAATCTGTCACGATGGCAGATTGAAAGGTGTTGGTTTAATTGAATGTATACCATTAACTCAGTTGTACAGATATGCAAAAAAGCCTTGTAGAATTCAGGAAGGTGTCTAACTCATGTGCCTCTAGTTCTGTCTTATTCCAGAGTAATTATATTATATTATTAACTCTATTTTTTGTCTGAACTCTACTTTTTGTTGCGCTGACTTAAAAATTAACTTTGAGGGGCACCTGGGTGGCTCAGTGAGTTAAAGCCTCTGCCTTCAGCTCTGGTCATGATCTCAGGGACCTGGGATCGAGCCCTGCAGCGGGCTCTCTGCTCAGCAGGGAGCCTGCTTCCTCCTCTCTCTCTGCCTGCCTCTCTGCCTACTTGTGATCTCTGTCTGTCAAATAAATAAATAAAATCTTTAAAAAGAATAACTTTGATAGCCACAGTGGCAAATTGAGGATCTCTACTTGTCTGCTCTTCAATAAAACCAGCAAAGTGCTGGCAAGTTTGTCAAAATTAACCTTTATTTTAGAAGGTAATATAAGACTTGTAACAATCTGAGGAGAATTTATTCAAGAAAAATATCTGGGGGTGCCTGGGTGGCTCAGTCGGTTAAGCAGCCAACTCTTGGTTTCAGCTCAGGTCATGATCAGGGTTGAGATTCTCTCCCTCTTCCTCTGACCCTCCCCCCATCATGCTCGCTTTCTTGCTCTCTCTCAAATAAATAAATAAAATCTTTTTAAAAAATAAAAAGGAATAAAAATTAAAATTAAAAAAAAAAGAAAAATATCTGCACTTTGTGAGCTTTTTAACTTGGCCTACTCCTATCCGCCTTTCCCCAGCTCCAAAGTAGCCTTGAAAACCAGCAGCCTTGCTATCATGGTTGTTGTGAAAACCAGCAGTATGGCTGACACTGAAAAGGGACAAACCAAGAGCATCTTGAAGAGTACCATCGCCAGTGCATTCTTCTCCTGTGATGATCTCTTATCTTTGAAAAACCCCCATTTGCAGGTCTTTGAGATTACTCAGAGCTTGCTCTGGGAAATCCCTGTCTGCGGGGCGTTTGTCTGAAACAATCAAGGGCAGTTGATTAACACAACAACCTAAAGCAGCAATGCCAGTTTAATGAAAAAAAAAAAAAATCCCAGCCTTGGGGCACCTGGGTGGCTCAGTGGGTTAAGCCTCTGCCTTCGGCTCAGATCATGATCTCAGGATCCTGGGATGGAGCCCACATCGGGCTCTCTGTTCAGCAGGGAGCCTGCTTCCTCCTCCTCTCTCTCTGCCTGCCTCTCTGCCTACTTGCCTCTCTCTGTCAAATAAATAAATAAAATCTTAAAAAAAAAAAAAATCCCAGCCTAAAATTTAAAAGGCAGATCCAGAGGAAGAAATGTCCAGAAGGGCCTTTGAAAAGAGCTCCCATGCTTCTGAACATGTAGACGGCCAGTACATGTTCAGGCCCATCCAAAGCCCAGGAAAGACCTAACAGGGCCCAAATCCCTTATCTCTGGCTGACCTTGAGGCAGTGTAAACAGGAAACGAAGCCTAAGGCAAACTAGTGAATTGCCTTAGCCTCAATATACACACAGAAGTCCTTGGCAGAGTGGAAGAACTACTGTTTCCAATCATTTATGGAAACCTCTGATGATTTGTTAGCTGACTACCGAGCCGGCACAGTAGAAAATTCAGTGGTTGTGCACTCCAGGGAATATAGACTGTATCAGGTTCCCAAGGCTATAGTAATAAGTACCAAAATCTGAATGTCTTAAAACAATATAAACTCACTGTCTCATTGTTCTGGAGGCTTAAAGTCCAAAATCAAGATCTCAGCAGGACCATATTCTCTCTGCCAGCTCTAGCCTTCCTGCTCGCCTCTACCTTCTGGTGATTTCTGGCAATCCTTAGTATTTCTTGATTTATAGATATAAGACTCCAGTCACATGCTCTTTTTGCCTTATGTATCTTCACATTGCCTCTCCTTTGTGCCTGTCTCTGTGTCTAAATTTCCCTTTTTAAAAAGATACCAGTCACATTGGATTAGAGTCCACCCTAAAGACCATTTTAAATTGATTACTCTGTAAGGAACTTATTTTCAAATAAGGTCACATTCTGAGGTACTAGGTGCTAGAACTTAAACACATCTTTTTGAAGGACACAATTCAACCTATAATATAAGTTTTATAGAATTAGTCCAGGAAAGTGATTAAACACACACACACACACACACCAGCAGCAATAACAACAACAAACTATGGGAACGGGGGATCTGATTTTCAGAGGTGCCACATTATATTATCTAAAATGTCCAGTTTTGATAAGAACTTACATGACTCATAAAAGAAGCAAGAAAGTATGGCCATACACAGGAAAATAACAGTCAATAGAAAATTTCCCTGAAGAAGCCCAGATGTTAGACACATCAGATAAACGTTTTAAATCAGTTTTCAAAAACATGTTTAAAGAAATAAAAGAAACTGAATTTAAAAAATGACAAGAAAGTATGGCAATATCTCATCAAATAGAAAACATTCATAAGGAGATATAAAGTATTAAAAAAACAATAGAAATTCTGTAGTTGAAAAGTAAAATAAGTGAAATGAAAAAATCAGTAGAAGGACTCAAAAGCCAACTTGAGCGGACAGGGAAAAAAGAATCAATGCACTTGAAAATAGGTCAGTAGGGTTATACAGTCTAAGGAGAAAAAAATAATTTAAAAAATGAATAGAGCCTCAAAGACCTGTATGATACCAGTAAACATACAAACATATACATATAATGGAAATACTAGAAAGAATGAGGAGAAATGGGCAGAAAGCATATTTAAAGAAATAATGCCTGAAAACTTCCCAAAGTTGATGAAAAATAAATGAACCCCAAGTAGAATAAACTGAGAGGTTCACACCTAAGCACATCATAGTCAAACTGTAGGAGGACAAGATAAGACAAAGAATCTTGAAAGCACCAAGAGAAAAAAACCAACTTATGAATAGGGAATTCTCAATGAGATTAATACTAACTTCTCATCAGAAACTATGGAGTCCAGAGGCAGTGGGATGAGATATTTATTATTTTTTTTTAAAGATTTTATTTGTTTATTTGTTAGAGAGAGAGAGATCGAACACAGGCAGACAGAGAGGCAGGCAGAGGCAGAGGGAGAAGCAGGCTCCCCACCGAGCAAGGAGCCCCATGCGGGACTCAACTCCAGGACGCTGGGATCATGACCTGAGCCAAAGGCAGCTGCTTAACCAACTGAGCCACCCAGGCGTCCCTCCCTTCTTTTTCTTAGTGCTGTTGTGAAATAAGTTAATTAATTAATTATTTAATTAGTTTAAAAGGATTCAAATCATACAAATGGAGTTAAACTAGAAATCAAAGACAGAAAGAAGCTACAGTAATCAAGACTGTGTGGTATTGGCAAAAGAATAAACAAATAGATCAAAGAAGCAGAAGAGAGTCCAGAAATAGAGCCACACAAATATAATCAACTGATATTTGACAAAGAAACAAAAGCAATTCAGTAGAGAAAATAGAATCTTTTCAACAAATAAGGTTGAAACAACTAGACATCCAAATGCAAAAAAAAAAAAAAAAAAAAAGGAATCCAGAGACTGTACACCTTTCGCAACAAATAACTTAAGGAGAAAATATTTGCAAAACACTCATCCAATAAGGAACTTGTATCTAAAATCTACAAAGAACTCTTTAAAACAATCACCACTAAGAAAACAAACAACCCATTTAGAGAATGAGAAAAGAACTGATTAGAAATCTTATCAGGTAAGATATACAGATGGCAAATAAGCATATGAAAAGATGCTCCACATCATATGTGATTTGGGAATTGCAAATTAAAACAACACTATATACCTCTTAGAATGGCAAAAATCGAGAGCATTAACAATACCAAATGCTGGTGAGGATATAGAGCAACAGGAACTCTCTTTCACTGCTGGTGAGAATGCAAAAAAAATGGTACAGCCCCCTTGGAAGACAGTTTGACAGCTTGACACTTTCTTAAAAAACTAAACATTGGCCTACCAATAATTGAATTCCTTGGTATTTACCTAAATGAGCTGAACTCTTACCTCCATACAAAACCTATACACAAAGCTCTACTCATAACTTAATAACTTGGAAGCAACCAAAAATCCTTCAATAGGCGAAGGAATAAGCAAACTATAATATATTAATACAATGGAATATTATCTAGTGATTAGGTGGAATAAGACATGAAGAAGCCTTAAGTGAATACTACTAAGTGAAAGAAGCCAATCTAAAAAGACTACAACTACAACCTAAAAAAGCTACACACTGCATGATTCCAACTACATGACTGCTGAGAACTGAACCAAGCTACTCCACGGTATGCTGCCTTGGCATCTATTTTTATTTGGCCAAGGGGCCTTCAGGTGCTTTAAACTGACACTAGCCCCTCATGGAAGCACATGCCCCAGAAAAATATAAGTTCCTGATTGGGCTTCTCCAATAACCCTTGTGAAAAAGTCTCCACTGCCTGTCAGGGCCTTCCCCTTGTGTACCCTGAGATGAAAGACCATGTATCTTATCAAAACCCTGCTGTTTTGGTGTGAATTGACCAACCTGACTATAACCTGGGAACCCTGAAGTATTCCATCTCTGGACCTTAATATAAACGTGTGCCCCAGATCTTCACTCTCTGCCTGCATTCTGCCTTGACCACTCCATGTGGCCCCTCAAGATATGCTGTGTGCTTCCTCCATGACCTATGAGTAATTCACTTCTCTATTTTAATTCTCTTGTGGCTTTTGTTGAACCAGGGCTCACCATTTGACCCTCTGGGACTGTACTTATCAAATGTTAATTTTACAAAGTCATAGCAAGCATCCTGGAAAAGGCAAAATTACGGAGACAGAAAAAGGAAAGTGTCTTCTAGGAATTTGGAAGGAGAAGGATGTAGCATGGGATATTTTAGAGGAGTAAACCTTCTTGTATGACACTGTAATGATACTTCTATTTGTAAAAACCCTTAAGATACCTGAAATTGGGGCGCCTGGGTGGCTCAGCGGGTTAAAGCCGCTGCCTTCGGCTCGGGTCATGATCCCAGGGTCAAGGGATCGAGCCCCGCATCAGGCTCTCTGCTCTGCAGACAGCCTGCTTCCTCCTCTCTCTCTCTACCTCTCTGCCTACTTGTGATCTTTATCAAATAAATAAATAAAATCTTTTAAAAAAAGATATCTGAAACTATTGTAACATTGTATGGCGACTATACTTCAATTGAAAACAAACAAACAAAATGAAAAACACAAAGTGAACCTTAATAAAATTATGGACCTTAGTTAATAATAATGCATCAATATTGGCTCATCAAGTGTAACAAAAGGATCACACTAATACAAGATGTTAATAATCAGGGAAACTTTGTAGGTAGGTGGGGAGGTGACAGGTAGAGGAGGTATGTAGGAACTGTACTTTGTGCTCAACTTCTATAAATCTAAAACTGCTCTAAAAAAATTAACTATTGGGGCACCTGGGTGGCTCAGTGGGTTGAAGCCTCTGCCTTCAGCTCAGGGTCCTGGGATCGAGCCTGCGTTGGGGTCCCTGCTGGGCGGGGAGCCTGCTTCCCCTTCTCTCTCTGCCTGCCTCTCTGCCTACTTGTGATCTCTGTCTGTCAAATAAATAAACAAAATCTTTATAAATAAATAAATAAATAAACTAATAATTAAAACTAAAGTATGGCAAAATTGCTGGGTAGAAGATCAATATACAAAAATCAATTGTAATTCTATATATGAACAGAATTAAGAATATAATTTCATTCACAATAGCACTAAAAAAAATAAAATATTTAAGAATAAAATTTACAAGAGCACAAAACATACACTTAATTCTATAAAACTTTGTTGAAGTAAATTAAAGAAGATCTAAATAAATAGAGAGACACATTTTGTGTTTATGAATTAGAAGAGCCAGTATTGTTGAGATGGCAAGTCTCTCCCAAATTGATCTATAGGTTCAACAAAATCCTTATTAAAATTCTGTCTCCCAAATTGATCTATAGGTTCAACTAAATCCTTATCAAAATTCTGTAATGTGATAGAGATGCTAATAATCACTACAGTGGCAATCATTACAATATAAATGTATCAAATTAACACGTTACACACCTTAAATTTACACAATGTTATATGTCAAATACATATTAATAAAAAAACTGGTGGTGGGCTATTTTTTTCCCCAGAAATTGACAAATAGGGGCACCTGGGTGACTCATTTGGTTAAGTTTCCCACTCTTGGTTTCAACTTAGGTCATGATCTCATGGGTCATGGGATCAAGCCCCCATAAGCTCCACACTCCGCTGGGTATATTCTCGAGATTCTCCCTCTCCCCTGCCTCCCAAATAAATAAATCAATAAATCTTAAAGGAAAAAAAAGAAAGAAAGAAATTGACAAATCCTAAAATTTGTATGAAAATGCCAAACACCTAAGATAGTTAAAGTAATTTTGAAAAATAAGAACAAGTTTGGAGGACTTCCACTTCCTAATTTCAAAACTTATTATAAAAGATACAACAGTCAAGGGACACCTGGGTGGCTCAGTTGGTTAAGCGGCTGCCTTGGGCTCAGGTCATGATCCTAGCATCGTGGGATCGAGTCCCGCATCGGGCTCCTTGCTCGGCAGGGAGCCTGCTTCTCTCTCTGCCTCTGCCTGCCACTCTGTCTGCCTGTGCTCACTCGCTCTGACAAATAAATAAATAAAATCTTTAAAAAAAAAAAAAGATACAATAGTCAAGATAGTATGGTATCGGTATATAGACATGTAATTATACAAATTATAATAACATAATTGAGAGCCCCAAAATAAAGCTTTCTATTTTAGTTAACCGATTTTTTTTTTAACAAAGGTGCCAAAGTAATTCATTGAGAGAAATGACAGTCTGTTCAACAAAAAGTGCTGGGACCATTAGATATCCCATACAAAAAGATGTATTACATATACAAAAAGACTTAGACCCTCATCTCAAACCGTACACAAAAATTAACTCAAAACAGACCCTATATTTGGATGTAGGAGTTAAAATAATAAAACATTTAGAAGAAAATGTTCAAGGAGTGCCTGGGTGGCTAAGTGGGTTAAAGCCTCTGCCTTCGGCTTGGGTCGTGATCCCAGGGTCCTGGGATCGAGCCCCACATTGGGCTCTCTGCTCTGCAGGGACCCTGCTTCCCCCTCTCTCTCTGCCTGCCTCTCTGCCTACTTGTGATCTCTGTCTGTCAAATAAATAAATACAATCTTAAAAAAACAAAAAGAAGAAGAAAATCTTCAAGACCTTGTGTTAGACAAAGACCAAAAGTGTGGCTCATAAAAGAAAAAATTGTTAAAATTGACCTCACCAAAGATTAAGCCTTTTTTTTTTTAAGATTTTTTTTATTTATTTACTTGTTAGAGAGAGAGAGCACAGGCAGACAGAGTGGTAGGCAGAGGCAGAGGGAGAAGCAGGCTCCCTGCCAAGCAAGGAGCCCGATGTGGGACTCGATCCCAGAAAGCTGGGATCATGACCTGAGCCGAAGGCAGCTGCTCAACCAACTGAGCCACCCAGGCGTCCCAAAGATTAAGCCTTTTGTACTTCAAAGGCATCATTAACAAAATTAAAAGGCAAGCAATAGAAAGCAAACAAATATTTTCAAAACACACCCAATAAAGGACTTGTCCCCAGAATTTACAAGAATGCTTATAACTCAATAATAAGAAGCTAGTCTATCAAAACTGGACAGACATATGGACAGAAATTTATAAAAGAAGATACATGAATGGTTAATGTAAAAATGGCACAAAGATACTCAATAATATTAATTATTAGGGAAATGCAAATTAAAATCACAGTAAGATATTATTTCACACCTACCAGAATGGCTATAATAAGTTAGGCAGGCAGTAACAAGCATTGGAAAGGATGTGGATAAACAGGAATCCTCCTACATTACTCATGGAAATGTAAAATAATGTATTCATTTTGGAAAACAGTTTGGTCATTTTTCAAAATGTTAAATGTTAAACTACCATTTCACCCAGCCATTCTACTCCTACACCTAAGAGAAATGAAAAGATATATCTGCACAAGGACTTACACAAAAATGTTTATAGCAACATCATTTATAATAACCAAAACTTGGAAACAATTTAAGTGTTCATCAACACTTTGAAAAATAAGAAATGTGGTATATGGGAAAAAATGTGGTATACCCATGCAATGAAATACTATTCACCAATAAAGAGGACAACGTACTGACACATGGTCCATCAGGGATGGCCCTTAAAAACATTGTGCTAAATGAAATGCTAAACTAAAAAAGACCACTCCATATGATTCTGTTTATATGAAATGCCTGAAAAAGACAAATTTAAAGAGATATAGAGTAGATTAGTGGTTTTCTGGGGCTAAGGGTGGGGAAAAGAATGAATTGTAAATAAACATGAAGGAACTTACTGGAAAAAAGGAACATGTTCTATAACTATTTTATGGGAATGGTAATGTCACTTGGTAAAATGGCTAAAAACCATTGAATTATGCACTTGAAATGGATGAATTTATGATATGTAAAACATACCTCAATAAAATAAAAAATAAAAAAAACAAAGTATGGTGACATGATATGTGAAGTATTAGTTTGTAGTTTCCTTTACTCTCCTGGTTTCCTATTGATCCTCCCAAATAGAACTACATGCAGAAAATGTATGTATTTCTTCAAGTGATTTCGAGGGCGAGGGGGAAAAATGGATGCCAAATTTATTTCTAAGCTTCAAAGACCCTTTCCAGACAGAAAGTTTTTCTTTAGATTTTGTTTATTTATTTGACAGACAGAGATCATAAGTAAGCAGAGAGGCAGGGGGTGGGGTGGGGAAGCAGGCTCCCCGTCAAGCAGAGAGCCCGACACGGGGCTCAATCCCAGGACCTGGGATTACGACCTGAGCTGAAGGCAGAGGCTTTAACCCACTGAGCCACCCAGGTGCCCCTGGACATAAAGTATTTTAAAGGAGAAAAAATGATCTGAACAAGCCTCCATTAGAAAAGGAATCTTCTGAGCAAAAAGGAGGAGACTTCAGAAGGGGAAAGAGAGTTATACACACTGTAGCAGACATGCCTCCTGTAAGCTGACCAGCTCCAGGACCTTCTGTGTTTTCAAACCAAAAGTCTTGCATCCTGGAGATTTAGTCACCCTACTTTTAGTTCACACCTTCTGAGTCATATCCTAGGGGATTGGTGCAGGGGTGTTAGTGGGAAACCAAGAATAAAAGAAACTTGTGTCCTGGTTTCCACTTGAGATTTCTAAAGTCAGGAGCCTACTGCACCCTCAAGGAGATAGGAAAGGGTGGGGAACTAGACATGGTAATGGGGCTTACTTAGAAGTAAAAGAGACATACACACTATCTCAGGACACTTATGGCAACTGTAGGGTGCAGAAGGGGGTCTAAAAGTTCTTTTGGGTCCCGCATGGGGCATGGTTTTCTTTGTGGATGTCCAAAATTAGGATGAAGGGAGGCATATCCAACAGGGTCTATATTGGCCATCCTCAAAAGAGATGATAAGAATGGCCTCAAGGAATCACCAGTACTATGAAGCAGGGTAGATGCCAAGATAAGGGCACATTCTACCTAGGTTGCCGTTTTTGTTTTGTTTGCTTTTTTTTTTTTTAAGATTGTATTTACTTATTTGACAGAGAGAGAGAGAGATCACAAGTAGGTAGAGAGTCAGGCAGACAGAGAGAGGGAGAAACAGGCTCCCCACCGAGCAGAGAGCCCTATTTAGGGCTCGATCCCAGGACCCTGAGATCATGACCTGACTGAAGGCAGAGGCTTAACTCACTGAGCCACCCAGGTGCCCCCCTAGGTTACTGGTTGAGAAAGCAGCATACTTAGCTTTTGCCATGAATCTG
Source organism: Taxidea taxus jeffersonii (assembly GCA_003697995.1). NCBI lineage: Eukaryota > Metazoa > Chordata > Mammalia > Carnivora > Mustelidae > Taxidea > Taxidea taxus. Next base: position 47,365 of record RCUC01166182.1, read on the forward strand.
GTAGGATATATTATATAGAAAGTAAGGATCCAGTTTGGGAGCGAACAAATCAAGACCTGGATGAGATCAGGCCTCTCTCCTACCACCCACAGTGGCAGAGATATATGCCCCTAAAACTGAAAAGTCCACTCAGGGAAAAGTATAGCAAGAAAAGATGGAATCCACAGGGAGGTGAAGCTCCTGAATATAATTAAATTTCAAAATTAAATATTGAAAAATAACTATTTTTACTTCAAAATGACTAAATTAAGACTTCTGCCTCAGGCTAAATAAGAACTTTGAGACAAAAATCAAAGTGAATTATAGACAATAAAGGAATGGACATTTGAGGAGTTTCTAAAGCAAGAACTCTGCCTTCCACTGAGGTTCTCAAACTTTAACTTTCAGAGAATGTGGCAGAACAGTTGGCCTGTAATTTGCATGAAGATAAGTGTTGGCAGTCATTGAATCCCCATGTATTCTTTGCAAATAAATCTAAAAGTGCCAACACCATCACTAGTAATGAAGTACCAGAGAGTGAGATGCACCGGGAAACAGCTCATTGCATGTACAAGAAGATTTAATGAGGAGACCTGGGAACTCATTACATACTCATTTTAATAATTTACAGACTGGGAACAAAGGTTTACTTCTACAAACAGTGATTTTAAAATTAGAGATCTTTCAACAGTCTTGTCCCTGAACTTTGGATTCTGGTTAAATAATGTCTGTTTATGTTTTCAGATTAATGTGGGCAGAGAAACATTGTTTCAATGCATTATTCTAAGTTTTCTTGAATTTAGTGAAAACTGGAAAATGTGTTCTATTTTGTTTCTCTTATTAATAATACCATCTAAGTGACCATTCTCATGCAAGGAAACGGTATAGGCTTGCTTTTAGTATGTTTTACTCAGCATTAAGCATGTTTTCTGATCCTGTTCAGTTTAAAACATTTAAACATACCAAATTATGTTACTTAATCCTATCTTTTTTCTCAGACACTGAGGGTGTTACATCATTTAGCCAGTAGGTATGACATTAAAGTACACGGTATTTTCGTACATGTGAGTGGAAAAATATTGGCAAATAATCCAATGTAATTATCATTTGTGGCTTGGACAAAAAATCCACAACTGTGACGTAACAGCATGTACTTCAAACAAGGATTGTATTTCTACGGAAATAAAATGGGGGAAAATTACTTGAAACTAAAAATTTTAAAAACGTTTTCACTACTGGCTCCATTGTGTAACATATTGGCAACCCCCCCCCCCCCGCCACACACACAAAATGCATAAGGAAAAAATATCTGCCTTGAAGTACATAAATACTAAAAAAAAATCAATATTCTTTATGAAAAATATATCACATTACACTGGTATTCAAAGAAAGATAGAAACATGGGTAATGAGAAGTCTAAATAAAGAAAAACACTGAGAGGAAGGAAAGAGTTGGAGAGAATGAATTAGAGAGGAAAGGATGGGGAAAGAAAGGAGATCTAATTCATCCTTTTGTTATTAATTGAATTTGTACTATTCAAATCTCAAGAGTTCTTTCAAAGTAGAAGTTTTATATCGACCTATAGTGATCTTTTAAGGGAAATGGCTAATATATAAAGACCACCATTTGTATAGAATAAATACAGTTTCTCCAGATCATATGAGGTGGTACTTGCAATTAGGCTTATAAAGACAAAGATGGTAAATGGTAAATGCACTTTTCAGTTTTGAAATTGGTCTTGAAATGTTTTCATTGCATTGAAAAAAAATGGGATACTGTCCAGTTTGGCTTCAATATCACCATCTTCTAAGTCTTTGGTAAACCATATTTGGTAAAATTGTATTTTATCATGTGAGCTAGGAATACATACAAATCAACTTATAAGAAATCTGAGTGGCTTTTGAAAACACAGTCATCTTTTTTCTTGCATCAGAAGAAAACTGAGGTAGACATCAGTTCCATGGCTTACCCCCGTTAAGGTTCCTAACAGTCACAAGATGGCTGCTAGAGCGTTGGCATAGCACCTGAAACCAGGGCAAGAGGAAAAGGAGAGTGGCAGTGCTAGCTCTCATGTTTCTTTTGTCAGAGAATCAAGGAAATTCTTGAAAATTCTCCAACTCCATGGGTAGAAGAAACTGTTGGGTCGTCCTACCAACAGTTGTTAGCAATAGTTTTTAAGATCTGTTTTTAATTCTTTGTCCTAAGATCCTAATTATGAAGTAAATCGTGTTCAAGAGCTCCATAATAAATTATAAGAAATTTATTTCAAAATAACTAAATACTCAAGGAAGTAGGTTAACCTTTAGGTTTCTACTTTGTATTGTACCCAAAATGCCAATCATACCTAGTGTTACAAACCGCTTTCTAGGAGAACTTGCTTTCCTTCAACATCTGTGTCTACCAAGAAAATATATATTGGCCAAATAAACAGTGTTAAATTCCAACCAAATCACCTAGAAAATTAAATCCAATCTCATGTTGATTAACAATGATATTAAAGATCAAAAGCAAGTATTTCATATGAATATACCAAGTTCTACCAGGTGGCAACTTAGAAATCCCTTTACAGAAAAGAACACTGAAACACTTTTTTTTTTTTTTCTGGAACAAAGTAGCATTATTTTTTTAAGTGGAGAATAGTGCCAAAGTGCGGTTCCCTAAGAATTTTGAATATTTATCTCTAGTTTTATTTCATTTATTTATCTTGCTTTACAGTACTTCTACATGACTAGCATTCTAGAAAATATCTCAGCATTGCAATCATTTTTCTTCTTCTCCACTGGCTTCATATACAGATGTTGGTCAGAACTGTTTTCAGGGGGAAAGCTCACAAAATAGATTCAGAAATATTGGAACCTATCTTCCAGGACTAACAAGAAGGGAGAAAAGCCATTGGATCATATTAATGCTTCTTCCAGGAAATTATTAGACAAGTTAGGTAAAATGAATTAATGAACAGTATTAGAGATTCTCAAGTGGTCTATAGACGAATCTTCAAGCCTCTCTCTATGGCGGTCTCTGTTCTGGCTGAGTATTCTGATGGAGGCAGGACCTGGCCACTGAGGCCTTGTTCTGTACCTTAGAGATATTTTGTAGAAAGAGGGGTTCTACTGAATTAAGGGAAATCCATGGGCCTCACAAGGCTCTATGCTCACACCATGTTTGTGATTATATAGATTTTTAAAGTATAGCTCATACTTGAAAAAGTCATGAGTTTGCTCTTGCATCCAGATACAGGCAAAGGCAGAATAGTCTTTATGGCTCTGTGTCTGTGGCCAGGGAAGGTCACACACATAAACTAGAAACTATTTTTGATAACTTGGACTTGGAAAGACCAGTTGAGCTCTTTGTAAGCTATTTAAAACCTGCTCTGGATTCTCAGGCAACACCAGATCTTCTGATTACATGTTTACAAGCCAGTCCTTAAAGATCTGTGTGGCTCTTCACGCCACAGCCAGGACACCTAATGCTATTCACCTTTAAAGTGAAATCCAGATACTATTGGAATAATCTCCATAAATATCTGTACATGCAGATGAGTGCAGTTTTAGGGACCATCCAATAAGCTCTTTGTCTAGTGTCATCAGGAGGACCCACATTCTATCTGAGTTCAAATCTTACATTTTTCCGACTTAGTCAAAATGCTCAGCATAAACTTGATGTCCCAGAAATAAAGTCTTTGAAGAAATATAAGATACACTTGGGGAGCATGAGAAGGCAG
>RCUC01166183.1:0-48586 GCA_003697995.1 Taxidea taxus jeffersonii
TCAAGCAACTAATGCAACTGTCAATTCACACTAAGATTCTGGCGTTTTCCAATCCTCTCCCTTCCCTGCCACCCACCCACACACTGAGAGCTGCAAACTCAGAAGGCACTTCGTCTTCTTTCCAAGCTATTGCAAATGACAGTTTTACCAAATGTTTTGCCACTTCATATCGCCATTATTCATTCTAGTATTAGGCATCTGTTTCCTCGGTCCCAACTACCTGCCCTTTAAGCTGATACCATACATTTTTAGGGTTTTGTTTTTTGGTTTGGGTTTTGGTTATGGTAACCTTGCACTTCAATTTATCAGTTTTTGTTTGATAGGATGATGGGTGCTGCTACAAATAGATCCCCCTAAAAAATATATCAACTCAAACTAAATAGAAATTTATTTTTCACTTAAGTATTTCTCTCTCAAATCCAAAGTGGGATTAGTTGTCACAGAAATATTATGGCCTGTAAAGCTCTGACTATTTACTATCTGGTCTTCAAGAGAAATAGTTTGCTGACCCTGCCTTGAGATTTAATCACCATCATCTGGATCTAGCTGGGAGAAGGTACAGTGCTACAGTGCTTCTTAAAGCCCTGGCCCAGAAGTGCCACCCAAATCTTGCACTCATGGACCACTCTTGCATAGCCTCATAGGGTTGCAAATGGGACTGAGAAATGTCCTCTCTGTCTGGGCAGTCCCTTTGCCACTTTCCAGCAACACTGTATGATGCAAAGGGGCATCAGAATTTTGGTAGACAGCTGGTCAACTCCACCATAATGCCCACCTTGTGGATTTTTTAAAAATTAGGTATTTATAAGTTAGTACCTTGGCTAATGTCTTTTAAAACCTGTTTTGAGGTACAATATCAAAATGGTTAACAATTCTGTCTCTAAAATCAGGAAGACTTGGGTTTGAAGAGTGAATACTCAATGAATGTTATCAAATATTCTTGCCTCCTGCCTCCATAGTACAGCAGAAGCTTTTGCTAGAGAGGTAAAAATTTGCCTCCTGATCTGTAATTTGAATGTTGTGGAACACTGACCTAGGAGTCTTTGAGGTTTCTTCTTCTTTTTTTTTTAGATTTTTTAAAAATTTATTTATTTGACCGATAGAGAGATCACAAGTACGCAGAGAGGCAGGCAGGCGGGGGTGGGGGGAAGCAGGCTCCCCGCTGAGCAGAGAGCCCGATGTGGGACTCGATCCCAGGACCCTGAGATCATGACCTGTGCCGAAGGCAGTGGCTTAACCCACTGAGCCACCCAGGTGCCCCTTGAGGTTTCTTCTAATGCAGAAGAAACTTGAGCTCTACTGTTTTACTTGAGCTCTACTGTGTACCTGGAAGTGAAGTAGTGAAGGGACAGAGATGAATAAGACTGTGTTTCAGCTCTTGGGGAGCTAACAGTCTAAGCAGAGAAACAGACATGGTATCAGTGCCTATCTTTAGTACTTGGGGGGTAGAAATACTGAACTAGAAATGTCCACAGAGATCTTAGAGCCCTGCTGACTCCTTGTCTGACAGCATTCCAGATGAACTCCTAAGCACTTAGACCCTGCTGGTTTATCTGTTAATTCCTCCAGCAGTTGGGTCTTTGCTTTGGAACCTATTATTGGTCTTTAGTTCTTGACTCCCTCTTTGTTTATAGTCTTTGCCCTAGGAATCTGTCTTTTCCCATATTTTTATTTCCCATGCTTATTTTACCCCAATTTTCTTCCTCCCCCGCCTGCATTTGAAAGTGATTGACAATGGATGCCTTATTCTAGAAAGTTTGTGAATACCTGAAATCCTTTTAATTTCACTGGTCTTCTTCCCTTCAGTATGCCCTGGACCAGAGTTTTGAAAACTGCTCTTTGGAACTCTGGGAACTCATGGATATGTTCTGTGGAATCTCAGTTTTTGGCAAAAGATTTTTAACTTTATGTTTTTGTTTCACTGATAAATTTAAAAATTAAGTGTTATTCTGGCTTATCAAAATGATAGCATCCTAACTAACTAATGCCCTGTAATTCTAGTGCCTGAGCTTGTGTATCTATGATTGTGTTTGTATCAAATGGTATCAGAATGCCGACTTTCTGAAGGTTTCAAAGTCATAAAAATAGAGAGAAGTGGTGGAATTTGGTCACTGCGTGGAATATGATGGTATAGCCATGCAGAATTTAAAAAAAAACTATATTGTAGCATCTGGTGTCATGCTTATTTTACAAGTGGGTATATTGTTGAGATATTAACTAGGAAAATTTCACTAACAATAAATATGCTATGAGGTATTCATTATTTCCATAGGTGGATTAAAGACCCGTATACAGATTTTTAAATGCCACAATGTTAAAATTATCTTAAACAATTTACAGAGTTGACACATTATGAAAATTATTCTAGGACCATTATTCCCTGGCAGAGTTTTGGTCCTACAGGAAGACTGTTTATCCTAAACTAAGAAACAATCATACTAAGGAAAACTCACATTTTTTTTCTTGCACTAGTATTTTTGAAATCAAAATATAATAATTGACTATATATAAAATCTGACCTGAGACTACATCCTTGTATATTAAAGCCTACATCAGCAATATATTTCCAGTAAGACAACATCATGTATTATATTAAATTAGTACTGTTAATTTGAATTTTAACTGTCTTATGATTTTGTTAATATTTAATTACTAAACTTGCTTTTGATTTGTGGGTAGGTAGGAATAAGCCCGCGTGTCTTTTACATTCTCATTAAATATGTGCATATTTATTTTACATCATAATAAAATAATGTAAGGCAACATGGGGAGGGGAGTGTCTGTGAGCTTGCCTTTCCCTTTTAAAAGAGAAAACACTATGTTAAACTACATTCTCAGGAGCTAAACTTCTGGTCTTTGAATCAGTGTGGATTGCAAATGAAGGTTTGATGTAGGTGGGGCAAAAGAAGGACAATGTAGTAGGTCTTGTATGATACTAAGTAACACTTCACATTTCAATGAATGTTCATTAGCTGATGTTTCAACTTTTTTGGATCATTAAAATGGTCCTATAAAATATTGGTGATGACACATGGTAGGCTTCTTTAATGCTTTTACTTGACAAAATGCTACTAAAATTTTACCAGCTCATGACATTCCAAAGCTATGAACCCTTGCTTGTCTTGGTATATGGCAGCCCACTGGACTCTGTGATCTTCTGTCTCCAGCGTTCTGGAAGTAGGATCATTCATTCAAGTCAGAACTTTTGACCTCGGTGGGGGGTGAGGGAGGTGGGGGGAAGGTGGGGGGGGTGGCTGCCTCAGCGACAAAAGAGCTTAAAAACCAAACATCACAAGATAGTAGATTTCTTACTTGAAATCAGGACTAGTGGTTGGTCAGTTAATAGAAAAAAGTGGATTGAAACTGGGGTACTTAATGTATGATATACACATAGTACAATTATTTTTTCTCAATACAAACGAATATCTCTTAATTCACCAATATTTTGATGTGGGGTCACAAAAGTATGGGCTCATCACTTGGTGTATAATTTACCTTTAATTTCAAATTCTTTCAAGTGGAGCAGAAATTTAAAGGCAGATGCCCTCAGTCTGAGGGCAGAATCACGCCTGATCCCTTCACCCAGGTTTTCATGGTCATTATCACTTACATCTATGCTAACAGGATTTTTTAGTGGCTTGCCTTTATCAATAGTTTTTAAATCATTTTTTCACAGAAATGGCTCTTTTTGTACCTATATCTTATTAGTGCCTATAATATTTAAAATACATAATTGCAACAATAAGTAGTGTTGGATTAAAGAGCTTTGGGAACCAGCCTAACTAACTGTTGGTAAGCAAACAGCTCAACTGCTGTGAGTAGGTGAGGGCATTTTGAAGAGTAGACTCTTCAAGCACTAAATGTTGTAAGCATCAGTCAGCGTGTTTTATAGACAGAATGGAGAGCATCTTCTACTTTGGTAACCTGACTGAAGTCAGTTAAAAACAACAACAACCATAAAACAAACTTCTGCACAATATAATTAATGTGAAAAAAGATTCAAGTACAAAATGCTATGGAACCCCAAAGGAGGGAACAACTAACTATCTATGATTCTAGATCTTTTCAACATTTAAAATTTTATTTATTTATTTATTTATTTAAAGATTTTATTTATTTATTTGACAGACAAAGATCACAAGTAGGCAGAGAGGCAGGCAGAGAGAGAGAGGAGGAAGCATGCTCCCTGCTGAGCAGAGAGCCTGATGCTGGGCTCAATCCCAGGACCCTGGGATCACGACCAGAGCCAAAGGCAGAGACTTTAGCCCACTGAGCCACCCAGGTGCACCCCCCCAAATTTTTTTTTTTAGAAATTAACTTTTTTTTCCTTTAGAGATTGATTGATTGATTGATTGATTTATGAGAGAGAGAGCACTAACAGATGGAACAGCAGGCAGAGGGAAAAGCAGGCTCCCCACTGACCAGGGAGTCCTATACAGGGCTGGATCCCAGGACCCCGGGATCATGACCTGAGCACAAGCAGACCCTAAACTGACTGAGCCACCCAGGCATCCCTTTTCAACCTTTTATCAAACAGCAACAGAAACCAAAAATAACTTTTTAAAAACTTATTTCAACATCTTCACTAATTAAAATATTAATAAGTTATTCTAACCCAAAAGTTTATCTGAATTTGTATTTCCCCTTGAATTTGGAGGCCAATACACACAGGCTATAATTTCTCTTATTATTTTGAATTATCAATAAATAAATGTCAATTATTGTTTTTTAATGATTGGGCATCCTGTGTTGTGAAGAGTTAGAATTCTCAGCAAAAGTATTTTATCCTCGTAGAAAGGGCAAATTCTGGGCTTCAACCACATAGGTCTCATTGTGATTGGTTTCTCTTGCTGGAGTATGCAGTTACCATTCTTCTTTTTAGCCATCTTAGTCATTGATCAACTCTCTTCACTTTGTTCTCTCCTTCTGGCTCCAATCATTGCTGGTCTCCTTCCTTATTAGAACTCCTAGGACACTGTGATATTTAATAATACCCTGTCTTGGATCACTCCCTGCCAATGGAGTTTGCCTTTTCATGTGTTTGCCTTTTCAGAGCTGACCACAAGTGTCTTGGACCTTAATCTCTCCTGTCTTTTTCTGTTCACAGCATCCTTACATCACAGGTACAAAAAATTGCCTGTTGAGTTGAATTGAAACAACAAACAGGCTGCCAAAGGAGGTGTAGGTATAGTTTAAAAAGTGACTAGAATTTTCTAAGCAGTTATTAAATATTTATTCTCTAGTAAATGCTGTGAAAGGTTAAGTGTAAATCGTCAACACCTACCACAACTGAATAAACCAGTTCTCAATAGGACCACAGAGAAATTGGTGAACTTCACAGTGGACTTATTGAAATAGAAAATGAGATAGTTCACTTGTCTACATACTGGGTTAAGCGTCAAGAACAATTTGTGTAATACTTCTACTGCATAAGCAAATGTATGCAGTCAAATGCTCTACCACTGAGCTATACCCCCAATAAGCAAATGTATGGAAAGCCGTCGTGTGATTGCTTAATTGATTAAAATAATGCCTAGTACATTAAAAAATGTTTGTTATCAGAAAAAATGTTTGTCATTATTATCCCCACCACCAGAACCACAATCATAACATTAGAACATGAGATGATTATTGGCTTCCAATCCACAGTAGGAAGACTTGAGCTTGGATTTAGGATTTGCAACAACCAAAACTCTAAGTAAAATTTTTGCAATGAAAATTTCTCTATACAAATTCTTCCTCCATCTGTTCCACTTGATTGCTGAAATGAAAAGGATTTTCCTCTAAAATTTTCTTTTGCTTCCTCTTCTTTCAGAAGCAATTTTCTCCTAGTGGGAACACTGTGTAATATAGCCTAACATATCTTCAATGCAAACTCCAGAATTTAATTAGACTTTCTGATAGAAAAGTTCATTTCTTCCCTTCTCTCTGTCACTCTACAAAGCCTTCCTGTCTCTTAAGCCATTTCTAAGATGGCTGTCTTTTCAATATTTGAGTGTTCTAGCTCAAGGTCACTGGGCATGCTAATATACAAGGAGGACAAACATGCATTTTTCTTTTGGTTTTCCCTGTTCCGTGTGGTAGGAATCAGAAACCAGCATGAGAATTTTATTTCCTGTTTCAGACCAAAGCTATGTGTTTTTCTTTTTCCTCCAGATAGAAGCACCTCTGGGGAAAACATTAGTATTAGTCTTTGGAGCAAGTGCACCATTGATTCTGTGATAGAGATGTCTTAAGGAAGACACATGTGTTAGCATCCAGGAGGTGAATTTCCTCCCTGTGAGTCCCCCTCATGCCACTGCTTTTGAGAAACCCTCTCTGATGGGGAGAACTTATTGGAGATTTGGGCAATTGGAAAGGGAGTACCTTACAGGTAAGTACACAAGATGGTCCAATGCAACCAGAAATAGAGCTAATGAGACTCCTATGCAGAGGAGAGAAGAGAGAATTACTCAAAGATGACATGAGTGGTTTGCAGGCTGGATTCTTCTCCACCTGACTTCCTGGTGCTGACCCAGAGGTGCTTGGGAATCTATGGATGTTGACTTCTGAGCTACTGTGACTTATAAGAAAAATATTCATTTACTCATTCATATAACTGTTATGTATTTCTCACATATAGTTGGTCTTTGTCTACAGTTCCTGGCTCACAGCTCTTAAAACACTCAAAATTCTTTGGGAAAAGAGCGATAATGATGTCTTTTGTTATGGTAATGAGACTTTTGGAAAGCCCTTTGGTAACTTAGGGTTGTGGGGCTGGTTGACAGAAGAATGAACCAAGTCCCTCTCCCCTGAGTTTCAATTCAACTCAGGGAAGAGGGGCTGGAGATTGAGTTTGATTGCCAATGGCCAGTGATTTAGTCAAAGCCTCCATAAAATTACAGGATTTGGAGAACTTCTGGGTTGGTAAACATGTGGAGATTTGGGGAGTGTGGCGCACCTGAGGAGAATGTGGAAACTCCTTGCCCTTTTCCTATACCTTGTGCTTTGCATCTCTTCTGTTCCTGAGTTATATCCTTTTTATAGTAAAGAAGTGATCTAGTACCATGAGCCATTCTAGTAAGTTAATGAAACCTAAGGAGGGAATCTTGGGAGCCTCAGATTTACAGCCGGTTTGTTCTGAAGAACAGGTAACAGCCGGACTTTTGACTGGCATCTGAAGTGGGGCAGTGGGGGGGGGGGGGGGCGCGGTTAGAGGGTTAGTCTCATAAACCTTAGCCTGTGGAATCTGATACTATCTCCAAGTAGATAATGTCATAATTGAGTTGAATTCTTGGACATCCTGCTGATATCCTAGAATTGCTTCATATTGTATGGGAAGCTCCCTCCATCCCCCTCACACACAGTTACATGTGTACACACCATGCTTTCTTCTCTTTCCCTGACCAAGAAATTCTAATCAGAAAATTTCAGAGATAGTATCATCCACCCTTCACTTCTATTTTCCAATGGTTCTATCATTGTTGCAAGTTGGGTACTAAACCTGAGCTAATGTGCAGAATATTTTTACGTGGGTCCTCTTGGGATCTATACTCGTGGCAAAAAGAGAAGGATGTGGGATTTGGGCAGAAAGAGAAGTAGAGCTCTGATGCAGCTTGATGATTGTCTAGGCTGACATCTGGGTCTAAAATGGCTGGTCCTGGAGATCCTACAATGGGGCAAAAGGACCAGGTCTCTATATTCCCACCTTTAGCAGTCTTTGGATGTGGACCGTCTCACAAGTTGTGACCTTAGGTGAGGTAGCTCTCTGCAGCTGGGCAATTCCTGAAGGAGCTGACAGCTGAAGGCTTCTGCCGATGGTGCTTCTTGCTGCTAGGTCAAGTCTATCCTTAGAGGGAGATCTGGGGCCCATCCCGTGTCCACCACAATGATTATCATTTTCATGTTATGTCCTGTTTTCCTTAGGAACTTCTCATTTGATTCTTAAAAGTCTTTTCTTTTGAAAGTAAAAGAAAAACTGAACATTTATAATTTTTCTCTTTATAGTCATGTCATAACAAAATTTTTTTCAAAGCAGTATTAACATCTGTTAATAGCCAGAAGAATGGTCTTTATAAGAATATGCTTAAGAAGGCAAAACTTGTCCGAAGATCAGTATTTCAAGATAGTATAAAGAGACATTCTTTTTTACAGTCAAAATGATTTGACTTAATTTGAGTCTCAAATTTTTTATTTTGCTTACTTGCTGTTTTGCTATTCCCAAGGCCCCTATTTGGCTTAATTTTCATTCCAAACCATGAAAAAGTCCAGTTTTTGTGAGTTTGCCCTCACAAAATCTATGACAGAGCTGGGAGTCATGGTAAAATAATCTTCAACCCAGAAAAAAAAATCTAATCTCCCCAAACAAGAACCTCAAATCTTTAGTTTAAAAGCATCACCTTACCCCAATGCCAGGTCTGACCTGATTGTGAGCCGATTCAATGTAGGTTTCAATTCCAGATGTCCTGCTTGGTAGCAAAAAGAAGAGATTAGCCAATTGAATTACATTTTAATATTTTCTACCCATATGGAATACTTTGGGTCTAATAGCAGAGCACAAAAGCCCAACTCAGCTGAAATAGGAACTACCATTTGTTATTATCAATCCTGTGTGTCATCATTACCAGGCTCATATTTCAAGAGGACAGCTGGTACTTGCAAGGTCAATGACAGTTTTATATAAAAACCCCAAATGAAAGGACTACAGACATCAAAGATTTGGGACAATCATATAGAGAAAGACTGCCATATGCTAACTCATCCATTCCAAAAATCGGGTTTTTATTTTTGGTACCTATGATGGTGAGATGCAAGGAAATTGAAAAGGCAGATTTAGTAAAAGCTATCAATATGAGACTGTACTCTCCAACATAAGTCGAACATTCCATAAGAGAAGTTGCAAAGGAAAAATATACCCAGATGATTGTTACTAGTGAATATTCACTCCCTGTTGGTGAACTCATTTTGAGAAAGCTTGATGCTAATACAGAACCATTCAATTATACAGCAGGACAATAATGATCTCACAGACTGATGAAAACAAATCAAAATCAGCTCAGTGGTACCAAGGAATAGATGTGGACATGCTGTGCTAGGCTTGACCTTGGTGTATTTACATTATTTACATAATGACCTTTACATTAATGACCTTGGTGTATCTACATTAATGAAAGATACCAAGTTTTCAAAGCTTTTTGATTTTCAGAACTAAACGGGAATCAGCATTATGATAGCTAAGACTGCTATGCCTTTCTTCTTCTGGCTTCAGGGAAAGAGTGGACTTATTATGAGAAATTATCCAAATCCAGGATATTCAACCCAGATAATGACAGCATTACTTCAAAGACCTTGATCCTGTCCATGAATGAAATGCAGGGATGCAGGCATTTGGAAGCAGTAGGAGGAGCCATGGGATCTTACCAATTATTTCAACTTTCCATGCTGCCCACCCCACATATTTACCTTCATTTTGAAATCATGAGTTGAAGCTGTTTGGAGAATATTGTGGAAGGAAAAGAGTGACTAAGCGAGAAGAATGGAGGACATTGCCAAGACCTATATTTGTACACAGAAAAAAATATGTAGTAAGCAAAATTTTATTTCAAGCCTCTCAACTTTCTCTACGGAATGTTTTCTTGCCTGGATAATATCTGATCCCTACTTCTAGGCTTCATCAACATTTGCGTTTATTCTTTTTGTTATCCAACTCTATGCTCTGGTTTGCTAGGAAATTGAAAGGACACACATACACAGAAGTCTGTTTTGTTGACAAAAGCAATATTTTATACAAAACATTGAACAAACAAAGTGAAAATTGAATTATTCCCAACTCATGTCAGAGATGCAGCGGTCTGAAACTCAACTGATCCGGCTTCAGATTATGGCTACTTTATTGCTCACATTATGATTACCTCAGTCCCAAGTCAATCACACCTAGGATATGTGAGCTCTTGGTGGAAGAGAGTTCTCCCATGTGTGCGCTAATGGGCAGAATGCCTCAGTTACTACAGATAGTTCCTCCCACCCTGCAATTTCTTCCCACAGTCCCCTTTTACATTCTCATCTCAAATTATCTTAGAGTAAATTTGGATGCCCTACTTTGACATCTAACTCAAACCCAGCCCCGGCATCCACACCACACATTCCCAGCCATGAGACAGATATACACTTATTAGCCGAACACCTAGGAATTGTAAGATAAATTGCATGACCGTTTGTTTCTACAGCCCTCCTATCCATCCAACACCAGAAATCAGTTCTTACTTGGATCTCCTTATAAATTCTCAGGAAAAAAAAAATTCTAAGATGGGTAATTTGGAAATTAAATGTAAATTCGATACCATGTTACCTCTCTAAGGTATCTTTGCATTTTAAAAGCTTTGTTTCTTTTTAAGGAGTTACTACAACCACAAGCAGGGAGTGAAGCATGTATGTGTGTGCACTTGGGAAAGTGTGGCTACACGTACAGGGGAGGGTGGAGGAGGGGAGAGGAGGGGAGGGGAGGGGTGCAGATGGAAAACCCTCCCCAAGTTTATGCAGATCTTACAGATGGCCCCGCTTATCCCAGACTCAGAACATTCATCTGTGAATGAATGACAGTGTAAGCGTATGTTTACCAACAACAAATATGCCCATTTGTTGTTTTTCTTTTTTTCCTTAGGCATTGATGACTGTTTAACCATTACATACATTTTATCTACTTTATTGCCTCTGTTGCTGTTAGAATATATTCCCATTACCTAGACCAGTACCTGCTGTGTAGTAGATACTAAAAAATTTTTAATTAATTATTTATATGAATACTACACTCTTGTGTATATCCCTGCCAGTTGTATGTGTTGTAATTATATTTTCCTCCTATGCATTCATCTTTTCACTGTTTCCATAACTTTTTGGTGTATAGAAGTTCTTAACTTTAATATAGTTGCATTTAATTATTTTCCTTCATGATTATTGTTATGTGTGCATAGTTAAATAATTCCTTCCTTCTTCCAAAACCATCAAATGAAGATACTCTCCTATGTTGCCCCTTTAAACTATTATTAGGTTTTGGGTTTTTTTCCCCCAACCGTAGGTCTTTGATTCTGTGTATAATGTGAAGGAGTGGTTTAATTTTCTTTTGGCCCATATGGATAACGGTTGATTTAGCATCAATTGATTGAATATTCCAAACATACCCACTGATTCACAGTGCTTCTTGCCATATATGAAGCATTTCTATATATACATATTTGTGGGTGTTTTTGGACTCTATTTTGTACTACTGGACTAAGTCTCTTTCCCACCCTTCTATATATATTTTCAAAGATTCTATCTATCCATCTATCTATCTATCTATCTATCTATTTGTTTATTTATTTGAGAGAGAATGCTGGGTCGGGGGAGAGGCACAGAGAAAGAGGTTGGCGGAGGGGGGGCGGAGAGAATCCTAAGCAGATTGTGTGCTGAGCCTGGAGCAAATTTGGGACTCAATCACATGAGATCATGACACAAGCCAAAACCAAGAGTCTGAGGCTTAACCATGGAACCACCCACCTGCCCTCGTTTTATATTAAGTGTTGCTATTTGATAGAACAAATTCTCATCCCTTCTTTTTCTTTTCTTTTTGTGAGATTTCATTCATTTATTTTAGAGAGAGAGACAGGGGGTAAGGAGCACAGGGGGAATAGAGAGACAAACAGGCTCCATGCCTAACATGGAGCCCAAAAGGGGGGCTCCATCTCCTGACCCTGAGATCATGACCTAAGCCAAAACCAAAAGGTGGTTGCTTAACCCATTGAGCCACCCAAGCGCCCTTTTATTTTCCTTTTTGAAGAGCTCATGACAGTTTTAGCCCATTGCATTTTTATATAAATGTAATATGAGCTACTAAATTTTCCCCTTATATACATACACACAAACACCCATTGGGGTTTTATGAGAATTACTTTGAATCTGTAAATCACTTAAGGGAAGATTGAAATCTTTTTTTTTTAATGATTTTTTAAAAGATTTTATTTATTTATTAGTTAGAGAGAGAGAGTGAGCACAGGCAGAGAGGCAGAGGGAGAAGCAGGCTCCCTGCCGAGCAAGGAGCCCGATGTGGGACTCGATTCCAGGACGCTGGGATCATGACCTGAGCCGAAGACAGCTTCTTAACCAACTGAGCCACCCAGGCGTCCCGAAGATTGAAATCTTAATATTGAGCTCTGTCAGTGTCTGAACATGGCATACTTCTCATTTTATTTAGGTCTTCTATAATGTTTCTCATTTAGATTTTAGTTTTCCCTTTAGAAGCATGAGCATCTTTTAGATTTATTCCTGGGTGCTTCATGTTTTTGATGCTTTTGAAAAATTTTTTTTGTTCTTGATATCAATCATAAGTATTGCTTATATGGAAACAGGAATTTAGTTTTGCATGTTGTGTTTACAGCAAACTTGTTGAACTCTACTATTAATCCTAATAATTTGTGAGTGGATGCTTTGGTATCCTCTACACATATAGTCATATCTGTGAAAACTGCCATTTTATAATTTCTTGCCTGATCTCTCCATCATTTATATAACTTCATTCTTTTTTTTTTTTTAAAGATTTTATTTGTTTGTCATAGAGAGAGAGAGAGAGAGACCACAGGCAGGGGGAGCGGCAGGCAGAGGGAAAAGAAGGCTGCCCCTGAATAAGGAGCCCAATGAAGGACTCAATCCCAGGATACTGGGATCATGACCTGAGCTGAAGGCAGTTCCTTAACCAACTGAGCAACCCAGGTGTCCCTATATAACTTTATTCTTCACTACGATATTGAAGACCTTCAATACAACATGGGATAGTAGTGATAGAAAGCATCTCTGGTGACTCATTTTTATTATCAAAGCAAAACTTTTAATATGTTGCTATTAACTATGGTGTGTACAGCAGGTATTTTTTTTCAAAGATTTTATTTATTTATTTGACACTGGGTGGGGTGAGTGAGAGCACAAGCAAGGGGAACTGCAGAGAGGGAAGGAGAAGCAAGCTCCCCCTGAGCAGGAAGCCTGATGTGGGGATCGAACCCAGGATCCTGGGATCATGCCCTGAACCAAAGGCAGATGCTGAATTTACTGAGCTACCCATCCTACAGTAGGTATTTTTGTAGCTACTCTCAATGGATTAAAAAAATACCCTTTTATTTATAGATTGCTAAGAATTTTTATCATGAAATGATCCTAAGTGTTTTTAAATACTGTTTCTGCTTCTCGGTTTGATAGATTATATTTTTGCATATTGCTGATTTGGTTTACAAATATTTTGCTTAGGAGTTTTGCATACATTCTTGTGAATGAAATTAGTCTATATACTTTTTATATTATCCTTTTAGATTCTGGTGTCAAGGTTTTGCTGATACCATAAAATGAGTTGTGAAGTGTTCCCTCCATTTTAATTTTTTCCTAAGAGTTTATATAAGATTGGACTATTTCTTCTTTAAGTTTTTGAGAGAACTCAACTTTGAAGCTATTTGGTTCTAACTCTTCTTGGGTAGAAAATTTTGACTATACGGTCAATTTATTTAATAGTTATAGTTAAATCCTACTCAGGATTTCTGTCTTCTTTTCCCCCCAGATTTACTGAGATATAACTGTGTATAACATTGTGTAAGTTTACAGTGTACAACACGAGAATTTGATACATGTGTGCTATAGAGTGATTACCACAATAAGGGTAGTTAACACATACATCATCTCAAATAGTTACTATTGTTTTTTTGTGTGTGATGAGAGCATTAAATATACACTCTCAGTATTTTTTAAAATAATTTTTTTATAAACATATAATGTATTATTAGGCCCAGGGGTACAGGTCAGTGAATCACCAGGTTTACACACTTCACAGCACTCACCATAGCACATACCCTCCCCAATGTCCATAACCCCCCCAACCTCTCCCAACCCTCCTCCCCCCGGCCCCCCTCAGTTTGTTTTGTGACATTAAGAGCCTCTTATGGTTTGTCTCCCTCCCGATCCCATCTTGTTTCATTTATTCTTTTCCTACCCCCCAAGCCCCCGACGTTGCATCTCCACTTCCTCATATCAGGGAGATCATATGATAGTTGTCTTTCTCCGATTGACTTATTTCACTGAGCATAATACCCTCTAGTTCCATCCACGTCGTTGCAAATGGCAAGATTTCATTTTTTTTTATGGCGGCATAGCATCCATTGTATATACATACCCCATCTTTTTTATCCATTCATTTGTTGATGGACATCTAGCTTCTTTCCATAGTTTGGCTATTGTGGACATTGCTGCTATAAACATTTGGGTGGACGTGCTCCTTCAGACCACTACGTTTGTATCCTTAGGGTAAATACACAGTACTGTGATTGCTGGGTCGTAAGGTAGCTCTATTTTCAACTTTTTGAGGACCCTCCATGCTGTTTTCCAGAGTGGTTGCACGAGCTTGCATTCCCACCAACAGCGTAGGTGGGTTCCCCTCTCTCCGCATCCTTGCCAGCATCTGCCATTTCCTGACTTATTCATTTTAGCCATTCTGACTGGTGTCAGGTGGTATCTCATTGTGGTTTTGATTTGTATTTCCCTGATGCTGAGTGATGTGGAGCACTTTTTCATGTGTCTGTTGGCCATCTGGATGTCTTCGTTGCAGAAATGTCTCTTCATGTCCTCTGCCCATTTCTTGATTGGATTATTTGTTCTTTGGGTGTTGAGTTTGCTAAACTCTTTATAGATTTTGGATACTAGCCCTTTATCTGATATGTCAATTGCAAATATCTTCTCCCATTCTGTCAGTTGTCCTTTGGTTTTGTTAACTGTTTCCTTTGCTGTGCAAAAGCTTTAGATCTTGATGAAGTCCCAATAGTTCATGTTTGCCTTTGCTTCCCTTGCCTTTGGCGATGTTTCTAGGAAGAAGTTGCTGTGGCTGAGGTTGAAGAGGTTGCTGCCTGTGTTCTCCTCAAGGATTTTGATGGATTCCTTTCTCACATTTTGAGACTATTTTTGTGTGTGGTGTAAGGAAATGGTCCAGTTTCATTCTTCTGCATGTGGCTCTCCAATTTTCCCAACACCATTTTCTAAAGAGGATGTCTTTTTTCCATTGGACATTCTTTCCTGCTTTGTTGAAGATTAGTCGACCATAGAGTTGAAGGTCTATTTCTGGGCTCTCTATTCGGTTCCATTGATCTATGTGTCTGTTTTTGTGCCAGTACCATACTGTCTTGATAATGACAGCTTTGTAATAGAGCTTGATGTCCGGAATTGTGATGCCACCAACTTTGGTTTTCTTTTTCAATATTCCTTTGGCTATTCAAGGTCTTTTCTGGTTCCATATAAATTTTAGGATTATTTGTTCCATTTCTTTGAAAAAAATGGGTGGGATTTTGATAGGCATTGCATTAAATGTGTAGATTGCTCTAGGTAACATAGACATTTTCATAATATTTGTTCTTCCAATCCATGAGCATGGAACATTTTTCCATTTCTTTGTGTCTTCCTCAGTTTTTTTCATGAGTACTTTATAGTTTTCTGAGTATAGATTCTTTGCCTCTTTGGTTAGGTTTATTCCTAGGTATCTTATGGTTCTGGATGCAATTGTAAATGGGATTGACTCCTTAATTTCTCTTTCTTCTGTCTTGTTATTGGTGTAAAGAAATGCAACTGATTTCTCTGCATTGATTTTATATCCTGACACTTTACTGAATTCCTGTACAAGTTCTAGCAGATTTGGAGTAGAGTCTTTTGGGTTTTCCACATAGAGTATCATATTATCTGCAAAGAGTGATAGTTTGACTTCTTCTTTGCTGATTTGGATGCCTTTAATTTCTTTTTGTTGTCTGATTGCTGAGGCTGGGACTTCTAGTACTATGTTGAATAGCACTGGTGATAATGAACAGCCCTGCTGTGTTCCTGACCTTAGCCAAAAAGCTCTCAGTTTTTCTCCATTGAGAATGATATTTGCAGTGGGTTTTTCATAGATGGCTTTGATAATATTGAGGTATGTGCCCTCTATTGCTACACTTTGAAGAGTTTTGATCAGGAAGGGATGCTGTACTTTGTCAAATGCTTTTTCAGCATGTATTGAGAGTATCATATGGTTCTTGGTCTTTCTTTTATGAATATATTGTATTACATTGATTGATTTGAGATGTTGAACCAGCCTTGCAGCCCTGGAATAAATCCCACTTGGTTGTGGTGAATAATCCTTTTAATGTACTGTTGGATCCTATTGGCTAGTATTTGGGTGAGAATTTTTCCAACTGTGTTCATCAAGGATATTGGTCTGTAATCCTCTCTCTTTTTTTTTTTTTTTAAGTTTTTTTGTTTTGTTATGTATTTATTTATTTTTAAAGATTTTATTTATTTATTTATTTGTCAGACAGAGATCACAAACAGGCAGAGAGGCAGGCAGAGAGAGAGGAAGGGAAGCAGCTTCCCTGCTTTGCAGAGAGCCAGATGTGGGGCTCGATCCCAGGACCCTGAGATCATGACCTGAGCTGAAGGCAGAAGCTTAATGACTGAGCCACCCAGGTGCCCCTGTAATTCTCTTTTTTGATGGGATCCTTGTCTGGTTTGGGGATCAAGGTGATGCTGGCCTCATAAAATGAGTTTGG
This sequence comes from Taxidea taxus jeffersonii, assembly GCA_003697995.1. NCBI lineage: Eukaryota > Metazoa > Chordata > Mammalia > Carnivora > Mustelidae > Taxidea > Taxidea taxus. Next base: position 16,557 of record RCUC01166183.1, read on the forward strand.
AAGTCTTCCTTTCATTTCTATTTTTTTGGAACAGTTTCAGGAGAATAGGAATTAATTCTTCTTTATAAATGTTTGGTAGAATTCCCCTGGGAAGCCGTCTGGCCCTCGGATTTTGTTTGTTTGGAGATTTTTGATGACTGTTTCAATCTCCTTACTGGTTATGGGTCTGTCCAGATTTTCTATTTCTTCCTGGTTCAGTTGTGGTAGTTTATATGTCTCTGGGAATGCATCCATTTCTTCCAGATTGTCAAATTTGTTGGCGTAGAGTTGCTCATAATATGTTCTTATAATTGTTTGTATTTCTTTGGTATTGGTTGTGATCTCTCCTCTTTTATTTATGATTTTATTTATTTGGGTCTTTCTCTTTTCTTTTTGATAAGTCTGGCCAGGGGTTTATCAATCTTATTAATTCTTTCAAAGAACCAGCTCCTAGTTTCGTTGATTTGTTCTATTGTTTTTTCGGTTTCTGTTTCATTGATTTCTGCTCTGATCTTTATTATTTCTCTTCTCCTGCTGGGTTTAGGCTTTCTTTGTTGTTCTTTCTCAAGTTTCTTTAGGTGTAGGGTTAGGTTGTGTATCTTAGACCTTTCTTGTTTCTTAAGAAAGACTTGTATCGCTATATATTTTCCTCTCAGGACTGCGTTTGTTGTGTCCCACAGATTTTGAACTGTTGTGTTTTCATTATCATTTGTTTCCATGAATTTTTCCAATTCTTCTTTGATTTCCTGGTTGACCCATTCATTCTTTAGAAGGATACTGTTTAGTGTCCATGTATTTGGGTTCTTTCCAAGTATCCTCTTGTGATTCAGTTCTAGCTTCAGAGCATTGTGGTCTGAAAATATGCAGGGAAAGATCCCAATCTTTTGATAATGTTTGAGCCCTGATTTGTGACCCAGGATGTGATCTATTCTGGAGAATGTTCAATGTGCAGAGAAGAATGTGTATTCTGTTGCTTTGGGATGGAATGTTCTGAATATATCTGTAATGTCCATCTGGTCCAGTGTGACATTTAAGGCCTTTATTTCCTTGTTGATCTTTTGCTTGGATAATCTGTCCATTTCAGTGAGGGGTGTGTTAAAGTCTCCTACTATTATTGTATTCTTGTCAATGTGTTTCTTTGATTTTGTTATTAATTGGTTTATATAGTTGTCTGCTCCCATGTTAGGGGCATAGATATTTAAAATTGTTAGATCTTCTTGTTGGACAGACCCTTTGAGTATGATATAGTGTCCTTCCTCATCTCTTATTATAGTTTTTGGCTTAAAATCTAATTGATCTGATATAAGGATTGCCAGCTTTCTTTTGATGTCCATTAGCATGGTAAATTGTTTTCTACCTTCTAACTTTAAATCTGGAGGTGTCTTTTGGTCTAAAATGAGTTTCTTATAGGTAGCATATTGATGGGTTTTGTTTTTTTTTCCATTCTGATACCCTGTGTCTTTTGATTGGGACATTTAGCCCATTTACATTCAGAGTAACTATTGAGAGATATGAATTTAGTGCCATTGTATTGCCTGTAAGGTGACTGTTACTGTATATTGTCTCTGTTCCTTTCTGGGCTACTACTTTTAGGGTCTCTCTGCTTAGAGGACCCCTTTCAATATTTCCTGTAGAGCTGGTTTGGTGTTTGCAAATTTTCTCAGTTTTTGTTTGTCCTGGAAGCTTTTTATCTCTCCTTCTATTTTCAATGATAGCCTAGCTGGATATAGTATTCTTGGCTGCGTGTTTTTTTTTTTTTTTCATTTAGTGCTCTGAATATATCATGCCAGTTCTTTCTGGCCTGCCAGGTCTGTGGATAAGTCTGCTGCTAATCTAATGTTTTTATCATTTTATGTTACAGACTTCTTGTCCTGGGCTGCTTTCAGGATTTTCTCTTTGTCGCTAAGACTTGTAAATTTTACTAGTACATGATGAGGTATGGACCTATTCTTATTGATTTTGAGGGAGATTCTCTGCACCTCCTGGATTTTGATGCTTGTTCCCTTTCCCATATTAGGGAAATTCTCTACAATAATTCTCTCCAATATACCTTCTGCTCCTCTCTCTTTTTCTTCTTCTTCTGAAATCCCAATTATTCTAATGTTATTTCATCTTATGGATCACTTATCTCTCGAATTCTCCCCTCATGGTCCAGTAGCTGTTTGTCTCTCTTTTGCTCAGCTTCTTTATTCTCTGTCATTTGGTCTTCTATATCACTAATTCTTTCCTCTGCCTCATTTATCCTAGCAGTAAGAGCCTCCATTTTTTATTGCACCTCATTAATAGCTTTGTTGATTTCAACTTGGTTAGATTTCAGTTCTTTTATTTCTCCAGAAAGGGCTTTTATTTCTCTGGACAGGGTTTCTCTAATATCTTCCATGCCTTTTTTGAGCCTGGCTAGAACCTTGAGAATCATCATTCTGAACTCTAGATCTGACATATTACCAATGTCTGTATTGATTAGGTCCCTAGCCTTCGGTACTGCCTCTTGTTCTTTTTTTTGTGGTGAGTTTTTCCGCCTTGTCATTTTGTCCAGATAAGAATACATGAAGGAGGGGCGCCTGGGTGGCTCAGTGGGTTAAAGCCTCTGCTTTCAGCTCAGGTCATGATCTCAGGGTCCTGGGATCAAGCCCCGCATCGGGCTCTCTGCTCATCAGGGAGCCTGCTTCCTCCTCTCTCTCTGCCTGCCTCTCTGCCTACTTGTGATCTCTGTCTGTCAAATAAATAAAAATCTTAATAAAAAAAAGAAAAAGACTATATGAAGGAGCAAATAAAATACTAAAAGGGTGGCAAAGACCCTAGGAAAATGTGCTTTAACCAAATCAGAGAAGGCCCCAAATTGTGGGGGTGGGGGTTAAAAGGGGTAAAAAGAGGTTCAGAAAAAAATTAAAAAAGAAAAGAAAGAAAAATATAAAAAAGAAATATATATATGTATATATATATATATTAGACTGGTGACTAGAACAGGGTCACCCACTTAATTTTGGGAGTATTTTGGTCTCTTATAAGAAACTACCTCCCAGGGGCACCTGGGTGGCTCAGTGGGTTAAAGCCTCTGCCTTCGGCTCAGGTCATGATCTCAGCATCCTGGGATCGAGCCCTGCATCGGGCTCTCTGCTCAGTGGGGAGCCTGCTTCCTCCTCTCTCTCTGCCTGCCCCTCTGCCTACTTGTGATCTCTGTCTGTCAAATAAATAAATAAAATCTTTAAAAAAAAAAAAAAAAAGAAACTACCTCCCCAAATTTTAAAGAATGAAAAACATATATAAGGGTAAACACAATGAAGTGATGGAATATGAGTATAAAGATGAAAAAAAATTTTTTTTAAATTTCTAACAAAGGAGTTGATAAGGTAAGTTGGTTGGGAGAGTAAAGCAAAAGAATGTGGAAAGAATTTGCTCAGTCTGCAGACTAGAACAAGCCCAGTGCTAGATTTAGGGTGTATTTTGATCTTTTAGAAGAAGTTGTATCCCAAATGTTTTAGAAGAAAAAACCCTATGTGTATACAAAAAATAAAGTTAGATACAATGAAGGATAAAATATGACTATAATAATGAAGGTTCAAAAAAGATTATTTTTTTTAATGAAAGGTGTTGTTATGATAAACTAGTTAAAAAACATTAAAAGAGGAAAGGGTAAAAGTTTAAAAAATTTAGCAGAAGAAAAATAAAATTAAAAACAATTAATTAACTTTGCAAGACTCTAGATTCATGGGGAGAAAGCCATGAATTCCATGCTTTGCTTTCTCCTCTTCTGGAATTCCACTGTTCTCCTTGGTAAGTGAACTTGGTCTTGGCTGGATTTGTTGCTCATCTTCTGGGGAGGGGCTTGTTGTAGTGATTCTCAAGTCTTTGCCCCAGGTGGAATTGCACCGCCCTTACCAGGGGCCAGGCTAAGTAATCCACTGGAGTTCGCTTTTGGGAGATTTTGTTCCCTGAACGCTTTCCATTGAGCTCCGGAGGACGGGAATGAGAATGGCAGTCTCCCAATCTCCGGCCAGGAGGAGCCTAGAGCTCGGGGCCCCACTCCTCAGTTGGCCCTCAGAGAAAAGCGCTCAATCACTCATGTCTCCCTGGCCTCTGGCCATGCTTGGAGAAAAATGCTCAATCACTGCCATCTCCCTGGCCTCCGCCTGTGCTCCAAGCTCACCCAACTTGTGACCAAGCATCTCTGTCTGGCACACAGCTCTGCCTAGAGTCTCTGAACCCTGAAGATGCCTGAGCTCTTCTAGGGAGGGGGGTCTCCCCAGATCTTGTGGGGACCCTACTCACAGAGCAGTGGCCGGCCCCTCCCCCCGTGGTCTATCTTCCCGTCCCTTTGGATTCACTTCTCCACCATTCCTACCTTTCAGAAAGTGGTCAATTTTCTGTTTCTAGAATTGTTGCTCTTCTTCTCTTTGATCTCCTGTTGGATTTGTAGGTGTTTGGAATGGTCTGATAAGCTATCTAGCTGATCTCCTGCTACCTGATGTCGTCTCAGCCTGCTGCTTCTCTGCCATCTTGACTCCTCCAATCCTACTCTCAGCATTTTGACATATATATTACAGTATTGTTAATTACATTCACCCTGCTAAACATTAGAGCCTCAGACTCCATTCATCTTGTAACTGGAAGTTTGTGCCCTTTGAGCAGTATCTCCCTAATCTCCCTATCCCAAGCCCCTGGCAACAACCATTCTACTCTATTTTTATGAGTTCAACTTTTTATTTTATTTTAAGATTTTATTTATTTATTTTTGAGAGAGAGAGTGAGAGAGCACATGAACAGGGAGGAGGGGCAGAGGGAGAAGCAGACTCCCCACTGAGCAGGGAGCCCAATGCCAGACTTGATCTTAGGACCCTGAGATCATGATCTGAGCTGAAGGCAGATGCTTGACTCACTGAGCCACCCTGGAGCCCTTATTAGTCCAGCTTTTCAAAGCAAAATCATACAGTATTTGTCTTTCTCTAACTTATTTCACTTGGCATGATACCCTCAAGGTCACAAATGACAGAATTTCCTTCTTTTTATGGCTGAATACTATTCCTCTGTGTGTGTGTGTGTGTGTGTGTGTGTGTGTGTCTGTGTGTGTACCATATATTCTTTTCCTATTCATCCATTAGTGGACACCTAGATTATTTCTATAAGGTGGCTATTATGAACAGTGCTGCAATGAACATGTGGGCATACATATCTCTTTGCTACCCTCTTTTCATTACCTTTGAATATATACCCAGATATACACATACATTTGAATATATACACTATCCTGTTTCATTGTCTTTGAATCTAGGGATTGCTGGATCATGTTGTAGCTCTACTTTTAATTTTTTGAAACTCCTCCATAATGTTTCCCATAGTAGATGTACAACATTCCTACCAACATTGCCCAAGGGTCCTCTTTTCTCCATATCCTTGCCTACACTTGTTATCTCTTACCTTTTTGGTGATAACCCATTCTAACAGGTATGAGGCACCTCGTTGTTGTCTTGACTTGCATTTCCTTGATGGTTAATGATGCTGACCACCTTTTCAGGTACCTATTGGCCATTTGTATGTCTTGTTTGGAAAGAAAAATACCTATTCCAATTCTCTGCCCCTTTTAAAATCAATTATTTGTTTTCTTGCTATTGAGTTGTATGAGCTTCTTATACATTTTGCATATTAACCTTTTATCAAATGTAGGATTTGCAAATATTTTTTCATGTTTGGTAAGTTGCCTTTTCATCTTGTTGATGATTTCCTTTGCTTTGTGAAAGCTTTTTAGTTTCACATAGTCCCATTTGTTTATTTTTCCTTTTGTTGCTTGTGTTTTGCTGTCCTATCATAAAAAAAACTTATTACCAAGACCAATGTCAAGGAAGTTTTCCTCTGGGTTTTTTTCTAAGAGTTTTATGGTTTCAGGTCTTACATTTAAGTGTTTTATTTTTTTCCAATATGCATATATACTTATGTTTATTTTAAAGTTTTTATTTAAATTCCAGTTAGGTAACATACAGTGTAATATTAGTTTCAGGTGTACAGTTTAGTGATTCAATACTTACATACAACACCCAGTGATCATCATGCCTTTAATCCATTTTGAGTTCATTACTGTGAGTGGTGTAAGATAGGAGTCTAATTCCATTCTTTTGCATGTGACTGTCCAGTTTTCTTGATACCATTTATTCAAGACATAATCCTCTCCCTATTGAGTAGTCTTGGCTTCCTTCTTTCCAATATTAGTTGCCTATATATGTATGAGCTTATTTCTGGGCTTGTGATTCTGTTGCATTGATCTATGTGCCTGGTTTTATACCAGTACCATACTGTTTTTATTACTACAGCCTTATTATATAGTTTGAAATCAGAAAATGTGGTATCTCCAATGTTTTTCCTTTGTTCTAAGGTTGCTTTGTCTATTCAGGCTGTTTTGTAGTTCCACATGAATTTTAGGATATTTTTCTATTTCTGTAAAAAAATATCATTGGGAATTTGACAGGGATTGTATTGAATCTATAGATGCTCTTGGGTAGTATAGAAATCTTAACAATATTAATTCTTCCAATCCATAAACATGGGATGTCTTTCCATTTATTTTTGTTTCCTTCAATTTCTTTTATCAGTGTCATAATTTTCAGTATGCAGAGCTTTACCTGCTTGGCTAAGTTTATTCCTAAGTATTTTATTGTTTTTGATGTTATTTATAAATGGGATTGTTTTCTTTATTTCTTTTATAGTTGGTTCATTGTTGATGTATGGAAACAAAACTAATTGTGTCTTCTTGAATGATTTCTATATCTATGTCTTCTTGACTCTCTTTTGATGAGTTCTAATTTTATTTGATAATTTATCAATTTTGTCATAAAGTTGTTTGTTAAATCAAATTTATTATCTTTTAAGTATCTGAGAGGCATCTGTAATTATACTCACTTTTTCATTCCTGGTAATTGGGTAATAGCACCTTCTCTCTTAATTTCTTGATCATCTTCATCATGGTTTATAATCTTAATAATTATTATTTTCAGAAAACCAATTTTAGTTTTGTTGATTCTCTCTCATATATTTATTTTTAATCTCATAGATTTCTACTTATCATTCTACTCTTGCTTTCTTCTTTGGGTTCATTTTGGTGTTTTTAATTTCTTCAGATGTATGCATAGCTCATTATCAGCCTGTTTTCTTTATTAATATTTTCACTTAATAGTATACATCTTTATCCTATATTGTCTTCTTTACATCTTATGTAGTATTTTATTATCATTTAGTTCAAAATATTTTCCAATTTGTATCATGATTTCCTTTAAACAATGTCATTGCTTTAGAAACATTTTTAAAACTTCCAAGCATAAGAGGATTTTCTAGTTCTCTCCCTCATTTTCATTTCTAATTGATGGGTCAGTAATAAATGATGGGTCAGTAATAAATTTCATAAACTTTTCTGTGTCTTTAAAAATAATATATATTTAGCAGATATTGATTATTATCTTCTATATATGCCATTAGAACAAGTGTGTTAATTATGCTGTTCAAATTTTCTATTTCTATGCTAAACCCTTGTCTGTTTGTTGAAAAAATAACTAAGAAAAGTGTTTTTAAAGGCTCCTGCTATGATCATAAATTTATTTTTTCTATATTAATTTTTGATTCATAAATTTTGATGATATTAAATATTTCATACCAATTTGAAAAAGCAATGTTTCTGATATATTATTCTCTTAATTTCTAGTAATTTTTTTTTTTTTGAAATACATCCTTTTTAATATTAATTTGTTATATCAGCCTTTTTAGTGGGGAGGAATTGTAGTATTTATATGTGTTTATGTTTTAATTTTTTTTAATTTTTAACCTTTCTGTGTTTTTGTATTTTAGACATATCCCTAGTAAATAGCATATAATTAGAATCTTTCAGGCCATCATTATCCTTTATTCAGGGTATTTATTGATAATTTAGCTTTTTATCTGTTTTGTTATTTAAAAAGAATTTGTCCTGCCTATGTCTATTTTATTTTTCTCTCTATAGTGCCTCATTTGGACTTTCTTCTACAAGTTGTAATATTATTTACTTTATTTCTATTCACTTAGTTGTTGCTCTAGAGTTAAAACATATGTACTTTAACTTATAAATTCATAAAATTTTAATAAATACCTTTACTTTTTTTTTTTTTTTAATTTGTCAGAGAGAGAGAGCGCGCGAGCACAGGCAGACAGAGTGGTAGGCAGAGGCACAGGGAGAAGGAGGCTCCCTGCCGAGCAAGGAGCCCGATGTGGGACTCGATCCCAGGATGCTGGGATCATGACCTGAGCCGAAGGCAGCTGCTTAACCAACTGAGCCACCCAGGCGTCCCTAAATACCTTTACTTTTTACATTAACCTTAAAATACTTTGGGGCGCCTGGGTGGCTAAGTCGGTTAAGCGGCTGCCTTTGGCTCAGGTCATGATCCCAGGGTCCTGGAATTGAGTCCTGCATCAGTCTTTCTGCTCAGCAGAGAGTCTGCCTCTCCCTCTGTCTGATGCTCTCTCTACTCGTGCTCTCTCTCTCTGTCACATAAATAAATAAAATCTTTTAAAAAATACTTTTTTATTTAGTCCCCATATGATCTTATTTTGTTTTCTTTTCATTTCATTTTATTTTTTTTTTCTTAATGTATTTTAATGCTACCATCTTATTAACCCTCAAACATTATTATTGTGGCTTATAACATCCAATGGTCATTTAGATTCACATTTAACATTTAACATTTTAGATTTATATTTAATATTTTCTTTGTTCCTCATTTCTTCTTGCATCTCAGACCTTTCTCTGGAAATATTTTCTTTCTTCCTGAAGTACTCCTTGAGAATTTTCCTTTGAGAGGCCTAATGGTCAGACATTCTGTCAGTTTTTGTTGAACTGAAAATATTTGAAAGATCATTTTGTGTGTGGAATCTGTTGAGTTTTTTTCCCCAAACATATTCAATACATCATTCTCCTGTTTTCTGGTTTCCAGTATTAATCTTGAGAAGTTTTTTTAGTATATCTGATGCTGTTATAAATGTAATTTTGCTCAAAAAAATGTGTCTGTTTTAAGGTTTACTTTGCTTGGCTTTCTGCAATTTTATTCTAGTGTGCTTAGGTGTGAATTTCTTTTTATTTATCCCACCCAGGATTCACTGGGCATTTAGAATGGGTTGATTAGTGGCTTCCATCTCTAGAAAAATTTCAGTTATAATCTATCTAAATATGCCTCTGTCTCCTTCTCTCTCCTCTAGAACTCCAATTAAATATATATTCAATTTCTTACTTATTTTCCCATGACTTTTAACATCTCTTCCACATTTTTCATCTTTTGCTGTGTTCTGCATTTTGAATAGCTTCTTTCAACTTATCTTCGAGTTCACTAATTTCTCCTCGACTGTATCTAATCTGCTATTAGAGCACCTGGGTGGCTCAGTGGGTTAAGCATTCAACTCTTGATCTTGGTTTAAGCCATGATCTCAAGGTCCTGAGCCCTGCATCAGGCTCCAAATTCAGTGGAGAGCCTGCTTGAGATTCTCTCTCTCCTTCTCCCTCTGCTACTCCCCACTGTACTCTCTATCTCTAAAAAAAATTTAATAATCTTAAAAAAATAAACACACTCACTTTTTCTCAAATCTGCTAGATTACTTCTTGTAATTATCTGTTTCTTGCTGATATTTTCAAGTTTATTTTTTATTTCTGTAAAGGTGGTAGACACAGTTGTTTGAAAATCTCTTATGATCTATCTTTACAATAAGTGTGTAGCAGTTTGGAATCCAGGTTTTACAGAGGGATGGATAGGTTTTGGGGCCTACTGATTCCCTGTGCCATCTAGGCAGTGAAAACCATACTTATTTTCTTCTGTTTTAAGCAAATATCCTTAAGATAAAAGAGGAGTTTGTCTTTGACTTACCATTCTGAATTGTTTCTTATACTTAAATTTTAATCTAGTAATCATTTACATTTTGTTCTTAAGATTAAAAAATTTTTTAACTATTCATTGTTTTTAATTGTTTTCAAAAGGAGAGCTGGCATGAACCTAGTCCTACATATTAGCAGAAAACACACACACACACACACACACACACACACACACACAGCCTTATTGATAATTTGAAATTTATTGGGGCAAAATATGTGCAGTGTTGCTCCTTCTATAACTTTTCAGTCACTTTCAGTTTCTAGAAAGATCTTATTTTTGTATTTAAGATGTAGTTCTTAATTCTCAGTTCAAAGCTCAACCTCTTCCCTTTAGCCTGTTTGCTTAGAGCAGAGATTGGAGGGTATGATAGTATGGTTAGATTCTAAGACATCTTTTTTCCCTTTCCTCTCCCAGGCAAGAATTCCTTCAGTGTTGGTGATACAGAGAAGAGTGATCATTTCCTCACCCAAATGTTAACTAGACCCTATTCTTTTCTCTGGATCAGTCTGGTTTGATCTGATAATGAGGACCTCTACTATTGTGAAGACCTCCTCACAGGCTGTGAGTGTGATTTTCTTGAGGAGACCTTAGACTTCACCTGACACTTTCCATCACTCAAGAACCTCCTTCACAGAGCGAGGATGTCTCTTATTGGCCCATTTGCTTTATGTATTCCCAATGCCTTCTCAAACTTGAATACCTCATTATGTGACCCTCAAAATACACATCTGGGCAGCCTATGCTCCTTTGTGTGGAGCCAGGTGCCAATAAGGCACCTAGAAAACAGACTAGGGTAGGATGTGGACTGTTCTTCTATCTGTCTTACACCCAAGGAATGCTGACTGATGGGGCTTCCAAAAACAGTCTCTCCAAAAATGGTTCTCTTTGAGAACACTCCAAACTGAGTGCACCTCCAATCCTCAAGGGACATCTGGCAAGCAAACCATCTTTTCCCCAAAGATGGAAAGAATTGCTAAATCACAATACCATATTCCTAGATCCTCAGAGCCCCCAAAATGCCAAGAATTCTCTCACCATGTTCTCCTAAACAGAATGCATGTTTAGGGGTCTGTTCCTGAGTCATCATCCAGCTGGAGAATAAGATGCTAGTGCCTCACCTTACAGACACCCCTATGTTCAGTGATGATCCTTTTGCAGTTCCCCTCACTAAATTTCAGAGAGGAGAATCATCTTCTCTTCTTCATGTGAGAGAAGAAGGATCCTTCTGCCTTTTTTCTTCATCTTATATAAACTATCAGTGGGGAGGAAATGACGTTGGTACTAGGTATTGTACTGGTATTTTCCAGCAAGGCTGCAGGGCTGGGCCGGGGGGGAGTTGTCCCCAGAGGATGATGGTTAAATTATGAGGTGATGACTAACAGTCATCCTCAACCGCCCTTAGCCTCAATTGTGGCAGAACAGGAAGAATCTAACTGACCTTGTTAACAGTATACATCTTCTTAACAGGTATACTCCCAGATGTCAAAAATTGCTGTTCTCTCCTAGGTGGGCTCCTGGATGATTTAAAATGATTTTTTTTTGTTTTCCTTTTTATTAATCTGTATTTTCTATTTTTTCCTAATGAGCATACATTCATTGTGTAATAAAAATAAAGTTTTTCTGCATGTTCCACCTTTATTAATTTATAATTATCAAATTAATCATATACTAAATTATATAAATTATTTAATGATTTATAATTTTTAATGGACAATTGCCAGACTTCCTTAAAAATATTCATATTTTTATTACTACTAATATGTATTATGTAATATGAATTACTAATAATTCATATTATTACTAGTTGCATTTTAGTTTACTGGGAAGTTTCTTTAATTCTCAGATGTGGAAATGAATTCCTTGCCTTTTGACTCTTCTTTCTATATACTCAAATTGAAAATTCTGCCACCACTTTTTGTTTTGACTTTCAACTCATACTTTAATAAAAGTAATTTCTCTTTCAAAGCTGTGGAAATGGAAAACTGAAAATTAAATTAAATGTTATACTTAATCTCTGACTAAGCATGAAAACACCTCCTCCAAACAGGAGATAGGTGGAAATGATAATTGTTCTGTGCCAGACATTCTAAGAGAAAATTTTAAATATGCACATGTATGCTGCTTCTAAGATAGCAAGTTCAGGCTTTTGTCTCCTCCAGGTAGAAAGAAGCTCACTGGCATTCAACTGAAGTACTTCTTTGACTGGGTTGAATAAATTCTTTGGTCAGTGAGGGAGACAGAGAACTTGGAAATGGTTCTGGACTAGCCTGATATTTTTCCATTTTGTCTCTGGCTAGCTATGTGATCTTTTCAGTTGTACCTGTCTGTTCTAGTACATCAAGCTCATTGAGATATACTTAGAACTTTCAGATGAAAATTCTTTTTTTAAATTTTAATTTAAAAAATTTTTTAAAATCAACATATAATGTATTGTTTGCCCCAGGGGTACAGGTCTGTGAATCATCTTACACATTTCATAGCACTCACCATAGCACATACCCTCCCCAATGTCCATAACCCAGCCATCCTATCCCTACTCCCCTACCCCAACAACCCTCAGTTTGTTTTGTGAGATTAAAATTCTCTTATGGTTTGTCTCCCTCCCAATCCCATCTATCAAAAACCATCAATTTTTTCAAAGAAATGGAACAAATAATCCTAAAATTTATATGGAACCAGAAAAGGCCCCAAAGAGCCAGAGGAACGTTGAAAAAGAAAACCAAAGTTGGTGGCATGACAACTCCAGACTTCAAGCTCTATTACAAAGCTGTCATCATCAAGACAGCACAGTACTGGCACAAAAACAGACACATAGATCAATGGAACAGAGTAGAGAGCCCATAAATGGACCCTCAACTCTGTGGTCAACTAATCTTCAACAAAACAGGAAAGAATGTCCAATGGAAAAAAGACAGCCTCTTTAACAAATGGTGTTGGGAAAATTGGACAGCCACATGCAGAAGAATGAAACTGGACCATTTCCTTACACCACACATAAAAATAGACTCAAAATGGATGAAGGACCTCAACGTGAGAAAGGAATCCATCAAAATCCTTGAGGAGAACACAGGCAGCAACCTCTTCAACCTCAGCCACAGCAACTTCTTCCTAGAAACATTGCCAAAGGCAAGGGAAGCAAGGGCAAACATGAGCTATTGGGACTTCATCAAGATCTAAAACTTTTGCACAGCAAAGGAAATAGTTAACAAAACCAAAGGACAACTGACAGAATGGGAGAAGATATTTGCAAATGACATATCAGATAAAGGGCTAGTATCCAAAATCTATAAAGAGTTTAGCAAACTCAACACCCAAAGAACAAATAATCCAATCAAGAAATGGGCAGAGGACATGAACAGACATTTCTGCAACAAAGACATCCAGATGGCCAACAGACACATGAAAAAGTGCTCCACATTACTCAGCATCAGGGAAATACAAATCAAAACCACAATGAGATACCACCACACACCAGTCAGAATGGCTAAAATTAATAAGTCAGAAAACAACAGATGTTGGTGAGGATGCAGAGAAAGAGGAACCCTCCTACACTGTTGGTGGGAATGCAAGCTGGTGCATCCACTCTGGAAAAGCAGTATGAGGTTCCTCAAAAGGTTGAAAATAGAGCTACCATATGACCTAGCAATCACACTACTGGGTATTTACCCTAAAGATACAAATGTAGTGATCCGAAGGGGCATGTGCACCCCAATGTTAATAGTAGCAATGTCCACAATAGCCAAACTATGGAAAGAACCTAGATGTCCATCAACAGATGAATGGATAAAGAAGATGTGGTATATATATATATAATGGAATACTATGTGGCCATCAAAGGAAATGAAATCTTGCCATTTGCAATGACATGGTTGGAACCAGAGGGTATTATGCTAAGCGAAATAAGTCAATCAGAGAAAGACAATTATCATATGATTTCTCTGATATGAAGAATTTGAGAGGCAAGGCAGGGGGTCATGAAGGGTAGGGAGGAAAATTAAACAAATGAAAATTCTTGATTGAATATCATTTGAATGGTTTTTTTTGTTCCAGCCTCATAACCTAAACCAGGCAAAGAGTTTTCAATTCAATTAATCATGTGTTTATTAGGCTTCTTCTTGTACCATGTTCTGTGCTAGACACTCTTAGAGATTGGAAGATGGGAGAAGCAACCCTTACTGTGCTTAGTCTAAAACAACAAAAATTATATTTTTGTGTATGTGATGTTTATTGATCTTATTTGAACATTCCTTTAAAAATGGGGTTTCTTCTTTCAAGGACAAACAATTTAGTGCAGAAGATGAGAATTCCACATACTAAACAACTAAAAGGCAAGATAAGGAGGAAATTATTCAGTGTTGAATAGTTTGGTGTGGTTAATTGATAAAGGAGCACAGATATGGAAGATTCTGTGTGCAGCATTGATGGAGGATGGACACTATGGACTGAGGAAATTAGATGAACTTCAAGAATGAACATGCACTGGGTAGGCAGAGTTAGGCAAGGATTTTCCATGTGTAGAAAGTAACAAGAAATAAACAAGAAATAGAGTAGGGAAAGAGTGAACACACACCTTGATCAGAACAGAGTGGACAATAACTAGAAATAAGTACTGTGACCTGTTCACAAATGCCCACCAAAAAAGAGAGAAAGAAAGAAAGAAAATGAAAAAAAGAAAAAGAAAAGGAAGAAAAAGAGAAAAAGAAAGAAAAAGAACAGAGAGGCAGTTGACAAGTAGAAGAGGAGAGTTTGCAATTATTCATGATAAGCATTTGTGAAGTAATAACATTTAAAAATATTTCTCAACTTCACTTGTAGTTAAAAAATGATAAAATGACAGGGTTTCAGTTAAAATTGATATCCCAAACATTACTTACTTATTCCACAATTAAGTCTTTTATTAATAGTATGAAGAAAGGATAATAGCACATATATGGACTTTTTCTATATTGTCTCATTTAATTTATGTAACAGTTCTGTGAAGCAGGAGTTGCATTTGGTTACTACTAAAAGAGATAGGAAAAATAGTGACTGAAATAAGAAAGGGTTTTTTGCCCCACCTCACATCAAAACCTCCAAAGATAGTCCTGATTCAGCTTCATGGCCATCAGAGACACAGGCTTCTTTCATCACTGTGTTCATTAGACTTAGTCAGTGGCTTCTAGTCTCATGATTGCCTCATGATTACAAGATGGTCACTATAGCTCCCATCATCTCATCCATGTTCCAAGTGGGAGAAGGAAGAAAGGACGCTGAAAGGCAGAAGGGTGTACTTCCTAGGTCTTTCTAAAAAATGATTCCAAGTTTTAAGTTCTCTTTAAAGAGATTTCCAAAAAACCCAGTTCAGTGATTTCTGAACCATGATCTCATCCCTCTCTGCCAGGAAGGATGGGAAATGTACTCTTAGCTGATCATGTTCTGCCCCCAATAATAAGAGTTTCTACTAGTAAGGAAGAGAGAAAAATGTATATCGCAAGGCTGCTAGCAAAGTCTGTCACAGTAATCTTATTGTCATTTTACCCCTGAGGAGCCAAGCCTCCAAAGTATTAAGTAAACTACCTCAGTCACGTAACTATGCCCTAAGTACAGCTCTTTGATCAGACTTTCTCATGTACATATTGAACTGTGATTCTCCTCCCAGGATTTATCACTTTCCAGCTGCAAGGAGATGCCTCAGTATCATTAAGAGAAAAGAGAACTTGGGCTAAACAATTTCTGACGTGTATACATTGGTACAGTTGAGGTTTGTGTAGGTACGGTTTGTGGAAGTCTTGGAAATCAAGCTTCTACACAGATACCATATCTGATATCATATATATTTAATTTCAACTTCACTGACTAGGTCTCTCCCTTCATCCCCTTCCATTTAACACTTACCCATTTGTCATTCCTTCCCAAATATCCACATTTCTGTCTCTTTCAGATCTGATATCCAGCTGCTTACACCATGCTTTTTTTTTTTTTTAAGATTTTTATTTATTTATTTGACAGAGACAGAGAGAGGGCACAAGCAGCAGAGGGAGAGAGAGATGCAGGCTCCCCACCAAGCAAGGAGCCTAATGCGGGACTCTATCCCATGATCCCAGGATCATGACTTGAGCCGAAGGCAGCCGCTCAACCAACTGAGCCACCCAGGCGTCCCTACACCTTGCTTTAAAAGAGAAAGGGAACACAAGCAGGGGGAGTGGGAGAGGGAGAAACAGGTCTGCCACAGAGCAGGGAGCCCGAGGCGTGGCTCCACACTGGCTGGATCCCAGGACCCTGGGATCAGGACCTGGGCCAAAGGCAGATGCTTTACAACCGAGCCACCCAGGCACCCCTACTTACACCATTTTTTTTTTTTGTAGCTGAATGTTTATTGAAGTTTTGTGAACTCTTGTGATCAAATTTAAATCGTATATAGTTGATTCTCATTATTTGCAGTAGTTATAGTCTACAAAGTCTCTACAAACACTAAATTAACAAATACTGAACCACTGCTTCTAGGGGAAAATTGAGTTAGGGTCCTATGAGTCTTTGGTTATATACTTAGACCATTTTTAAGAGAAATTGTGAGTAAAAACTTATAGAGGGAAGCATTTTATTCAACCTCAATCCTCAACCTACAAACTATTTTTTGAACATTTACTCTATACATATCACTGTGACAGGTAGTACCTACCACGTTTTATATGAAACACAAGGTACAGTCATGCTTGATCTCAAGGAGTAAGCACTCTAATTGGGGAAATAAAATGCATTCACATTAAATGACAGCTAATAGCGTAAGGCCATATATATCAGTACAGATCAAATGAGAGATAGGAAATGAATACTCTAAGCGTTGAGAGAAAGGAAAAATCCTTTGGCTTCATAAGACCAAAGGGCATTGATTTGATCCTTGTGGATTTTAGAAAAGTCAAAAGGAGATGAGAGGTTTCCTTAGGTGGAAACATCAAAGTCAGAGCAATGGGAGACTAATGGATGTGTTCAAGTGAAGGGAGTGGGTGGGTCTGGCTAAGACAGCTGGTTAGTATGGGAAAGAAGGGAGGAGTAAGGCTGGAGAAGTAGTTTAGGGTCAGATAATGGAGAGCTTTAATAGTCAGGTGAAGGAATGTGGCATGGGTATACATTTGGATTTTATCCAAACCACATATAGGATCTATTTTTTAATTTAAATTTAATTAGCCAACATACAGAACATCATTAGTCCTGGATGTAGAATTCAGTAATTCATCAGTTGCATATAATACCCAGTGCTTATCATACGGGATTTAGAAAGCACCTAATGAAAGTCCTGATTTAAAGGTACTACTAACTCCAAGTCTACATAAACAGTGTTCTGTACAAGCAATTTCCTCCACACTGGTGTTCTTTTTTCTGATCCCATGGCCTCTCTTCTCCTTCAGCCTGCTTTGCATTTGCACTGGCCTCTTCATCGGCACTTTTACAGGATGAGAGGAAAGTGAAACAAATACCAGTCCATTTTAGGCACTGGGTTTTCTAATTTTACTAAAACTGTTAAAGAAAAAAAATCTGAAAGCAATCTCTAGAATGTGGTCTTTGATTATTAAATGATTGTGTCAGAAAACGAACGAGTGGTGACCCTGGGAGCAATGTAGGTACAGACTGTCCGCACATTGGAACTAGGGGAGATGCAGTTGTTCTTTTCTCTGTGCCTGACTTCGTGTCATTGGTGGTTGCAAATAAGGTATCTTGCAAAATGATAGCGGTAGTCTTGGTTCTGTCCAGTCCTAGGAAGAGAATTAGGTGAGGAAATTGTAGTAGTTTCTCTTCTCAGCAGACATTCCTTCAAGCAATCTAATAACATTATCTTATTTAAAGCTATTGAGAATATTTGTGGGTTGCAAGTAACAGACAATCTAACCCAAATAGGCTTAAGCAAGAAAGGAACTCATTAGTTTACAGAAGTTACCATGGACAGAATGTTTGTCACTCCCCCACCCCAGTTCATATACTGAAATTCTAACTCCCAATGTGATGGCATTAAAAGGTGGAGCCTTTGGGAGGTGATTAGGTCACAAAGGTGGAACCTTCATGAATGGGATTAGTTCTCTTATAGAAGAGCTCCAGAGATCTCTCCCCTTCTAACATGTGAAGATACAGGGAGAAATCTGTAACATGGAAGAGATTCTTACCAGAACCCAACCATGCTGCCACTCTGATCTCAGAATTCTAGGCTTCAGAAATATGAAGAATACATTTCTGCATTTATATGCTACTCAGTCTATGGTTCTTTGCGATAGCTGTCTGAGCCAAGGAGTCACGCATGGCTTCAGTGTGACCAAATCCACTGGAGGGACTGAAGTGATGCCATCAGGGCACTGTGTCCATCAGTCTCTCCATCCTGTTTTCTAGTGCATTGTGTTATTTCTTCCACTCATGCTAGCAAGATGACTATCAGTTTCTTCAGGTGTCAAGGTTCAAATCCAATGGAAAAGAGTATATGTTTCCTCTCAACAGTTGCTACAAAGCTTTCCAGATCATATCTCTTCAGATCTGATGAGATACTTGACTTTCCAGGTCTGAGTCTCATGCCCCTCCATGGAATAGGTGGTCAGTCACTCCATTCAAAGCACTTGGACTTAGAATGAAAAAGACAGTGATTCCCATGGCACTATTACCGGAAGAAGGGGAAATGGACACTGTGTGGGGGGGTGCAGACAGAGATAGTAAACATCTACAATTGTCACATTCTAAAATGGCTGTTTTTAAATAATACATTGCACATTTCCCGCATCCTTTTCAACTTTCCCATACCATTGTCATATGACATTTATAAAAAGAGAATATGTATATCCCCAAGATATCCACTGCCAGACCCTAGACTATAATTTTATTTTAGACCAATTTTTTGAGAGTATGGGGAACTAGCCTTCATGTCTCATGTTCAGGGACTCACTTTTATTATGATAGTTCATCTTCACAACAATGCTTCGATGCAGGCATATTCTTAATTTTTAGATAAAGAAACTTCCATTTAAAGAGGCTAATCATCTTGCCCAGTATCACATATGTACAGGAAAATAGGCACTGGTTCTAGAAATCAGGTCCTTCTGGCTCAAAAGCCATTGTGCTTCCACTATGCTATGCTACCCAAAAGTATGAGTTATGTCCCAGAGCCCGTTCTCATTTCCATGGTCATAAAATTATGCTGTGTGTCATCACAGTTTTTTTCCCCATCATTAAATTCCAAACCACTGCCTATTTGTAAAGATAAAGAATCCAAGATGTGTGAGATAAAAGGGACCTTAAAAAAAATCTAATTCAAAACTAAAAATCCTGCCTCAGAAGACAAGGAGCCTGGGCACAAAGGAACATTGGTAGTTCAAGATCATAAACATAGACAGTGGCCCTGGTCGGGGCATCTAATTTCCAGATTCATGCCCTGGCTCCTTCATTTTCTTTCTTTGCCTGAATATGATCTTGGGAAATTTACAATAACTTCTCTGGCTTTAGTTTTTTCCTCTTTAAAATAAGTAAGGGCCAGAGTACTGAACTTTATTGATTCCCAAGTATGTATTATCTCACATTTTAAAAGCTAAAAGTGGGTCAAATGGAAAGAAAATAATAGTTTAATTGTTTTTACTTTCTTAATAGTGCATATATAAAACAATGGCATGTGTCACAGTCAATGATGTCTTAGATTCTGCGAAATATGGAAATATAACCTTCATGGGGTTATTGTGGAGGTATAATAAAATAATAAAGTTATATCATTTAGTATAAGTGCTGACACATAGCAAATGTCGATTAATGTTAGTGTGGGGATGATGGTAACAATATATATAAATAAGAACACTGTATTAACTCAAGTATTCTTTTTAGGCCATAAAATTATCCCTAAGTTTTGTCACCATTTATGATTTTATCTCTTCGACTTTGGTAGGTTTTCCTTTCTTATTCATTTCTGAGTGTTGTACTCTAGAACTAAACCACTGCCCCAAAAATCCATTTGAACTAAATTATCTAGATTAGTTTTTTCATTGTGCAAATCATGTGGCAAAGTGACAAAAGTCACTCATGTTTGTATTATATAGATACAGGGCATAGCTTGTACTGTCTTTCCTTGTTCTTTATAGTTGGTTGATAAAAGTGGTTTTTTGGGGGGGTTGCTTTTGTTTTGTTTTGTTTTTTACAAATAGTTGCATTCAGAACTCTCAACTTCACCTTTTTATGACACAAAGATGCATCACAGCAGGTAAATTGGCATGATATTTTTTTTGGAGTAGAGATTTATTTTTGCTTAGGCTAGTAATGATGGCTTTCTCTATTAAGAAGGGAAGTCTGACAGAATTCAGATGTAAGCTCAAATTGGCACAATATCAATATAAGTCAAGTTTTATTGATTTCTGTGACGAGTTTCTGTTTTGTTCATTGTAGTTCAAGGCATAACTTTGAAAGGCACAATAATCTTTAAAAGATGGGACATTCATGAAAAGACATTGTGTTTCTTTCTTTTAGTTCTCAAAATTTCACTGTCTATAGATTTGAGACCAAAATAGGTGATATCTTTACTGATCCTGTAATTCAAAATTCACAGTTCTTCATATTATTCTTCCATCCCTCATTTTCCCCCTTGTCTTTCAGAAAGTCTATAAAATGATGGGTTATTATTTCCGCTACTTCAGTTAGTGTTTATGCCAGCAGAGGGAACATTATTTTTATTATTTTTAGAGAATAAAAGCTATTTCTTGAACCAGGAAATTGAACTTGCTATTTTAAAGAAATAAAGCAAAGACATCCTTTTTATCAACCTTTCCTTGATTTCCTCTACGGGGCCTTCCTTATTCCCTAAAACTACCCCTCCATGAGTAAGAAGTCTTTTCAACATATACTATGCATATTTCTATTTATTGCCATGTTACATTATAATGTCTATTTTATTTTTCTCTCTTCTCTTCAAACAGGGCACTCCGCAAGCCCAGGAAATGTGACCATTTCATTGTTGTATGTGTATATATCCTAGAGCACTAAATTAAAAAGTGCATTAAATGAAGAAAGGTCTAACTTGAAATCACTCTTAGAGCTCTGAGGATAACTGTATATTCAGTTTCAAACTGATGTTTGTCCATTGTGTGGTAAGATACATTACTAAAGTAGATTTTAGTTTCTTGGAGCTACACCTGCAGAGTTGCATGCACCACTTTAGGTAATAATCTGCTAGAGACACTTATAGGCACATATTTACTTAATATTAAGCTGGACTAGAAAAGAAACCAATTTGAAATTACTTCCTCAGCTGAGAGCTCTATGCTAACAATAAAGTTTAATTTCAGCAGCTGTAGTTCTCAAATCAATAGACTGCAAAGAGGGTGGCAGAATTTCAGTTTTTGGTTTTGAATACTAAACAGGTCAGAAGTTGCATTATTTAGGAATGAATTTTCTGGATTTTAAAAACAGCTTTTGTAAAATTGGCCATATGGATTTATATTATTTTCAATAATAATCTAATACTCCAGCATAAAAAATAGTGCCCAACTATAAATTATATTTATTACCAATATGAGAGGTTTTCAAACATTTATGATTTCAAGAGAATGACTTACAGATAAATTTGTAAATAATATTATTTTTTAAATATTTATTTATTCATTTGAGAGAGGGAGAGCAAATGTAAGCAGGAGGGATAGTGAGAGGGAGAGGGAATCTCAAGCAGACTCTGCTCTGAGCACAGAGCCTGAGGCAGGCTTGATCTCAGAACCCTGAGATCACTACCTGAGCCAAAATGGAGTTAGATGCTTAACTGACTCTGCCACCCAGATGCTCCATATAAATAATAGATATTAAATCATGTTTTGCAATTGGCTATTCTTACCTGACATGGAATTTCAGGACATTTCTTAGGTTTTTATACGGAAAATATTACAATAATACCTCCTGGTAACTAGACTGTGTTATATTAATATCCGACTGTTTTTCCCTTTTAGCAGCATTTGTTCCAGCATGGAGACATTTTTGTAATGAATGGAGACCATGGCTATATTAGCCTTTTTACATTGACCTTGTTTCTGTGAGTATGTTATCTCACCTTGTCTTTTAATAACTAATTATCCTTGTAGTCAGTGGGACACAAGAATATCAAATCGTGGATATTTTCATAACTAAGAAGTCCAATTTGGGAAATAAATTTAAAATGTAAATAAATTACTTTGTTTTTAGGAAAAAATAGGAATGGTCCTGTATCTCCCCAGTGTCATCAAACCTGCCTTACACCAGAAGTTTCCCTACCCTGGATATTCATAGGTTGAACAGGAAGGAAAGCCACATTTATTGAGATTTCCTAAGGTCAAGTTGTATAGGAAAGTCTCGAAGTGTTCTGAAGTAATAGGCAAAAGGTGTCAACATTTCTGGAGGAATGTGGAAGGTTGAGATGGTTAGTGTTCAGAACAGAGAAAGGGAAGGAGACAGCCACAGATGGTGCAGAATGGTGTCAGTACCCTGGACAGCGCCACCAATCTCAAACTACTGCTGGACTTAACCAGGTTTTGGAAACATGGCGCCATCTGGTCATAGACTTTAACTCTGGCTAAGCTGTGGAATGTTAATGTTATGGTCTTTATAATTTTAGGCTCTTTTCTTATTGAGGTGGGGAGGTGGATGTGGATAGAAAATGAACTTCATCTACCTTTCATACCTCTGTCGGTTTTCTGGCCTGACTAAAGCTTCAGCAACACAGAAAAAAATTACTGTGTTAATTATACAGTGGGGTAAGGGTGGAGTTGGAGGCTACCCTCATACTTTATCATATTTCTCACCATATATTTTATATCCTAAGAGGTAGAAATTGATATGAGCAGAACCCAAAACTATACAAGTAAATGTATTCCCAACTTAGTTTGTGGAAGACCCTGAAGGTATCTAGTTAAGCATTTTTTTTTCTCTCTCATTGAAAGGAAGAGAAACACAAGTTTTCTTTCTTTAATAATTTTGTGTAATTAAACTTCAGGCTTTTAGATGTGATGCATACTAATAATTCTCCATGGAATCTTTTAGAAGTAAGCACAGCTGTTCAATTCATGAATTTATTTTGCAGTGTCTTAATAAAATGTTTCCCTCAAAAAGAATTTCATCTTTAGATGGCCCAAATGACCTTCTGTATTTTATCTTCCCTGTCATCTCTTAATTTTGGCCTGATTCTTGATTAAAAATGTATGTTAGCTTTAGTACATTACACTGGTATCAGGTCAGTTATTCCTGTGAACTGCATGCCTGTGTTCATTTCATTTCATCCTCCTCTTTGCCAGAGAGTTTACCTGCTGCAGGAGCTTTAAATTCAGTAAGGTTAATTGGGATTTTATTAAAGTGTATGATTCTGATTCTTTTCTTAACTTAGATGCTTTACAGGTTAAGTTGTAATCTGGGTTCATGAAATATTCAATAGGATGATTTCTGATTTTAAAAATATGGCTAAGAACAGGGAAAGATAAAAATCACAATTATATGCAATCTGAGTCCACAAAGAGAAATTTTCTCCCCCTTATTTGATATTTGACTAACTTAAAGTATGTCACATTGATAATAAAGTGGCCATTGAAAAACTGTAAGAGACCCCCTCCTCCTCTAGGATGTACCAAATAACAACATTGGATTGATTGAAAACCTTGAAGACTTTCTCTCACATCTCACTTCTACAACCTTAAAGTGCCCACTCCTCTTTCTCCATCAAGTGTTCCTCCTGACCACTTTCAATCCTGACCCCCTCTATCAACATGAAAGAAGACCTAGGACAGAGAAAATGGAAGTACTGGAAGGATAGTGGGAAATAGAAATGGAAGGGAGACTGCTAGTATGCTTTGAAACAGGGCACTATGTGGTCTTCATTACATTCTATGTATTCTATGTGAATTTCCCTTAGTAGCTCTTTTTGGGATCATTACCAAAAAATGTGTTTAGACAAACTTAGAGCATGAAAAAAAGTCTCTAATCAAATAACATCCTGCTTTATTGTTCTTTCGGAGAAATATCTCCCTTCCTATGGCTGATCAACCCTGGTAGTTGAGTTCATCTGACCAAGACAAATGGAGATAGCTCCAATATCTTGTCAGAAAATCTAAGAATGTTCTATCAAGGCATTTCTAGGCTTTAAAAAATATAAAACACTGTTTGATATATTCTGATCAAAAATCATTCCTTACAATATCAGGGGACTTTCATTCCGGTGACATTTCAAATAAAACTTTTTGAAGTAATCACTAGGAGAGAGAATGTCAAAAGGATAAATAAAAGTGTCCACTATTCAGAAGGTAATATACAAAGTATGAGCATCAAAGATTTGAGAAATCGAAAAAGCTTTAAATAGACAAAGTCCATACCTTTGTCAGTTCAAGAGATTTAAAAATGGGTTTAAAAAAAATCCTATAGTATCTACTTAGAAGCAGTTTGAGTCACAGCAGTACTTGTTTCAATCATCTATACTATTTCTTGACTTCTTTACTCTTCTGTTTCTCTCTTCTTTGGTTAAGATAGTGCCCTTTTTCATAGGCACCTAAAATGGTTGCACATTCCCAGTCTTTGAAGCATCTATGGGAGGTAATCAAAGGGCAAATATTCCTAATTTTCACATACCAAATCAAGAGATATTTGTTTAACAGACATGTACCAATAGTATTCTGCTAGGGTAAGCAAGGTAGCTAAATCCTGGCCTCAAGGCATTTATAATTTAGAGCCATCAATAAGGATAAACATGCTGAAGTACGTGTCAACAAGCAAGGAACTCCATAATAAATCTAGAGATAGAAGCCAGAGACAAGCTTCTGAAGAAAGCAATATCTATATTTCAGAATGAAAAAGAGATGTTGCTTTCACTCTTTACAAAATGTGAGGAGAAGAAATCATAGGGATTTCGCCCTCTAAGGGATACTTTTAAGCAAAGATATGAAACTACACATTTTGGTCATTTTAGGCTCTCATTTTTCCCCCTTTTGTGGCATCCTCTAACTCCTGATACTTCAGTCATAAAGTGACTTCTGTTCTCTACCTATTGTCTACCATACAGATCTAATTAGAATAGTAACATATCTTGGAGATATTTTATTCATCAAATTTTCT
Organism: Taxidea taxus jeffersonii; assembly: GCA_003697995.1. Lineage (NCBI taxonomy): Eukaryota > Metazoa > Chordata > Mammalia > Carnivora > Mustelidae > Taxidea > Taxidea taxus. Next base: position 41,459 of record RCUC01166183.1, read on the forward strand.
TCTTTCAAAGGTTTTTTGTCCTTAAGTCTCATCTCTCTTGTGAGATGAAAGGTTTTATTCCTTTACTAGAATTTTAAACAATAAAATTAATAGAAACTTAAACATCAGCACATACACATATGGGTGGGAGTGATATTTAAGAAATAAACATGCCCTCTTGGACCACTGAGATTATAAAACATTAACTCTACTTATTCTTCTATATAAGCATGACCTTAATCATCCTTTTTTATTTTTAAGCCACTTCATAAAGTCTTTACAATTGGTGTCTGAGTAAATTGCCAGTGTGATAGTAACACTGATGATGGTGGTGGTAACAATAATGACTACCTGAATTGCTTAGAATGTCATCAGGTAAAGAACTCCGACATTCATTTTCTTTTAGAGCAGCATTTACATGCAAATATTTTTGATCTAGTTATTTGGGCAGTATTGGAATGAATAAATATTACCAAAAACCTTATTAGGAGGAAAAAATGGGAAGCTTGCCAGCATTTTAGTGACAACTTTTCCAAAATATGAAGGATGACAAAGGGAAGAGAGAGCATAGTCAACTATGTTAGAAAGAGTTAGGCTCCAAGGCTCAACTTCTCCAGCTATAAAATGGGAACAGCAAAGCCCACCCTACGAAGGTATGATGGGACTAAGATTTCTAGCTCAGTAAATCTTGTTTACCTATTCTTTCCCAGTGGAGGAAACAAAACAAAGCAAGAACATCAAGTCTGAACACAACATACAAAACGAAACCAAAAGTGACCATAGGGAGAAAATTCTTGCATATTATATGTCAGTGAATCCAAAGTGTCACAAATATGATATATTGCTGCTATAAAATTGCCACAGTTTTGAAACTTACCTTGAGCACATGAAATATGTCAGGAGAATTCAGAGCAATCCCACAAAACTTTACAGAAACAGAATTGATTTTCCATTTCTCCTGTGGGAGGATCTTATACAAAGCCAAATGTCTCCCTCTTATAAAACCTTGTTTAAATTCTATTTTTAAGCCTTTCAATAATAATTATGCAGAATGTGACTCAGACTATTTTAATTCTTATGTATATACATGCTCACAGCATAATTTACATGTTCTTATGTTTCTAGTCTCTTCAGTCTCTTCCCATGTTTCACCACTTCCCTCCAATCCCAGGTAAATTGGATAAAACTTGAAGGCCAGGGCTATAGTCTAATGGCTGCTGTAAATGCTCCTTTCAGTCCTCACCTTATTTGACCTCTCTCAGAAGTGTCTGTTATTGGCTCCCACTTCTTCCTTCTTGAAATGCTGTCCTTGGTTTCTGTGATCATATACTCAGCTAGTTCTTTATTCTCAAGCTGCACCTTCTCAATTTCCTTCATGGCTCTTTTTTTCTGACAACTGCTTAGAAGTTCATGTTCCTCAAGATCTATCCCTTACTTTCTTTGCTTTTCATCCTATAGATGCTCTCTCTATGACTTCATCTGCTCCATGGGCTCCAACTAACATTCGTATACACTGATAACTTCCATATCTGGAGTTCTAACACATTCTCTCTTCAGACCTCCAGGTACATATTTTCAAGTGCTAGTAGACATTTCTACTTACATGTCACACAGGTAAGTCAAACTCAGCATGTCCAAAACTAAATATTTTATCTTTGTCTTCCCAACCCCAAACTTGTCCTCCCTTCCTATGTTTTCCTATTTGTGAAGAAGCTTCCATCTATATCATTGCCCAAGACACCGGGAGGTCATCTTTAATTTTATCTCTTCCTCATCAAAAAATCAAACTAAACTCCTATTCCTATGAGTTCTTTTTTTTTTTTTTAAAGATTTTATTTATTTATTTGTTAGAGAGAGAGCACAGGCAGACAGAGTGGCAGGCAGAGGCAGAGGGAGAAGCAGGCTCCCTGCCAAGCAAGGAGCCCAATGTGGGACTCAATCCCAGAACGCTGGGATCATGACCTGAGCTGAAGGCAGCTGCTTAACCAACTGAGCCACCCAGGCGTTCCCTATGAGTTCTTTTATATAGTTCCTTAATTCTCTTAATTTCTTTGTGTCACCACTACCACTCAATTTGGAGACAGTATCCATCAAATTTTGCCAAATTATTGGAACAACTTTCTGATCTTTTTGGTCTCCTTACTATGATGCTGGCTTGCCCAGTACTAACCCATTCCCCATATTGTAAGGAAAGTGGTCTTTCTAAACTGTAGATCTGAATTAAGATATTCACCTGCTTAAAGCACCTAAATAGCCTTCATAACCCTCAGGATAAAAATCCATTTTCCTTAGCAAGGCCAATGAGCTCTTTAAGACTATCTCCCTCTTACTCAGCCAATCAGCTTCATTGCTTGTCCTTACTTCCTTATTACTCCCATTCTGAACTGTTTGAGATTCTCAAGGTGTGACTTTCTCTTTCACCTCTTTGGCCTCTGGGACACCAATTCCTCTGCTTAAAAAAACTCCCCTCTCCCCACCTTTAACTTAAGAATCATTTAAGAATGATGCAGTTGCAAACAACTTCCCCCCTTCTGAAGCTGAACAGTTCACCTTGGAAAAGGTCAGTTTTAATAGAGGAGAGCCAGTAAATTGTTTCCTTGTGATCTAACCATGCTAACTCTGGTAAAAGTTAACTCTGGAGAAGGCTATGAACGAAGCTTATTTAGATCACTGATTCTGTATACAAATAGGATTTGTTTATTATTAATTTTTCAGCTGTATTGAGGTGATGTGGTGGTTTGATATATGTGTACATTGTAAAAGGATTGCCTGTGTTGGGCTAATTAACACATCTATTGCCTCACATATTTGCCCTTTTTTTTCAATGAGAACATTTAAATTCTACTCTCTCAGCAAATTTAAACTGTACAATAACAGTGTTACCAACTGTAGTCACCATGTTATACATTAGATTCTGACCCTATTTGTGTTATAACTAAGTTTTTACATTTTACCAACTCCCCCCCCCCTCCTCTCCAGCTTCTGGCAACCCCTTTTCTATACTATTTCTGTAAATTTGACTTTTTTTTTTTAAGATTCCATATAGAAACAGTATCATGCAGAATTTGTCTTGCTCCATCTGGCTTATTTTCTTAGCATAGTACCTTCTGGATTCACCCATATTTCCCCAGTGTCCAGGGAGTATCACAGGCAGCCCTTAGATGTGTGCTAAATTAGAAGCCTGACCCTCAGGTAGAAGCTTCAAAGTATGTAGATGGATCCCTTTCAGGAAAGACTAGGGGATGAGTGAATTTGCCTGCTCTTCCTTTGCTGAACCCTGGTAGGACAAACTTGGCTAGTGCTTCTGTGCCCATTAACAACTTCTTTGTTTGCTATAGTCTGTGGGAATTTTCTTTGTAGTCACTGGAAGTGACTAAACCTGCTTGTCCTAAATCTTCTCAAAAGATGGTGGTATAACTCTGAGTTACTTTCCTGATGCTGCTGAGTCACCTTAATTTGTCTTCAGTTTTCTTCCTGGAGGACCTGCAACATACAAAGTAAGCAATAGACACACAAGGCAAATAACTCTTAACTGCTTCTATGGGATATCTTATCTTCTCTCCCAAGCTAGAACTTTCAAATCTAGAAACAAGTAATCAAACTTACCATCTTTTAATAGAACAAGTATGATGGTTTTGACAAACATTTGGACATAAATTATTTAACCCAACGCAGTCCTTGAATTCCCCATATAAAATGGAAAACATCAGCTTTCTAGTCAATAGGTTCAGCATCTGTAGTACATCACTTTGATATTCCCACTTGGTTTCCATCATAATAAGCATAATAAACATAATATTATTTATTTTGCATCCATGAGATCTGAAGGCCTAGCAGGACACTAAAGATTACCTTCCTTTCAATCAGAAACTTATTTAATGTTACTTAAGAAGACATTTCATTGTGAGACAAATGTCCATCTGTAATTTGCAATTGGATTTTCATAAGGCCACTTTCTGCGGCTAGAATCTTCTTCTTATGTTATTTGACATTTTTTTTTTACATGAGAATTTGGTACTACTAGTTCTTGGTAGACACAGGATGCAAGCATACTTTATGAAAATTAAGTGTGCCATGGAATTGACCAAGAACACCAGCCAGAAAAATCAATTACATGAAAACCTGGCTACCAGAACTGTATACAATGATTCGGATGTCATATGATTACTGCAAAGTGGAATTCACTCTTGCCCATACTCTTGGACACCAGGCTTCTCATAATGCAGCAGAAGTTTGACCTACAGACAATAAAACCCACAGCCTTGCATGAATTGTTGTTAGATCAGTTCTCCCACATTCTATACTTTCACCATTAATTTTTTAAACCCACACTCAATAGTTTTTTTTTTCCAAATCCATTTTGTCCTATTAGTTTTAAGCACTTTTTCTGGCCCACTTGTCTTTGATGACTTCACTAGGGAGAAGAATCACCGCTCATTGATTCAGGCTTCCTTCAGAATATTTTACCTCAGGACGTTTACATCAGGCTAAATTAGGACATTCTGAACTGATGTTATACTAAATGCTTTTAACAGCTTTGCAATCAATTCCTAGCAGTGGAGTGGGGATGGGGAAAGGGAACTGAAGGAGGGTAAGAGATAAGAATAAAACTTGGGAAGATGAGTGAATTTTTTTAAACATTGGAATCAAGATTTCATTATAAATATGAAAAACACAGCTGTAACTGGCATAGGGAGTGATTCAGCCTTCCATCCTGGCAGTCTCTTAACTTTGGCAGCATGAATTGGACCTGAAAGGCTTCTATTGCTTTGGGTTTTGATTTTCATTTAGTCTTACCAGCAAGAAAAATCACCCTGGAGCAATGAGCATGCTGATTTTGTTAATTCTCTCAGATATGTCCCTTGTTTAAATCACTGCTGATTAAACATTCTTGACATCTTTCCTTTCTCTATGTGCCATGACTCATCAGGTGATCACAGTGGAAGCCAAAAGCCAAACCTGTTTCTTTAAAATGTTTACTGAAAGTGAGCAGTGGAAAAAAAACAATAGCAGCTAAGATGATGAACGGTTTTGGTGGGCTGTGTGTCTTTTACCTGTTGATAGCCTTCAGGAAGCAAAATAATAGCTTGTAAGGCAAAGTCACCAAGAGCTGAGTCAGACCAAAGATTGGAACTGCTGCAAGCCTAGGTTTCTGTGCCAAAGAAGCATTTCCCAAATGGGGTTGATTGCTCTGCTACAACTGAAGGTCATTTAGAGGTGCTAATTTTGGCTATAATCATGGATTTTCTCTTTGCCTTAACAGAAACAGTGTTCAAATTTGCTTCAGTATTTGATTCCTTATTTCCCTAACAGTCTGAGTTTTAAGATAGAAAAATTACTTGCCACAAAGAAACCAGGCACGCGTAGAATGTTTACTGAAAGTTAATTTGTATTATGCTACTTTTAGCGTAACAAAAATTAGGCTTTCTGTTCCATATGATAATAATAGGAAGAGGATGACTACCACAGCAAATTACTCACTCCTACCTACCTAATAATCCATCAAGCCCTGTCACTTGTGTTAAGGGAGGCAATCATCATATTCAGTGTGATACAATAGAAGGAGCACTGCTCTAGAAGTGACAGCAGGTTTTCTGATTTTTGGCTCTGTCCACAAATTGTGTGGCCTTAGATAAATCATTTAAACTCTCTGATCTTTAATTTCTATTCTATATCAACATTAAACGAGAATAAGATCTTGGGTTTTATATTTCTTTCCAGACTTCCCCCATCCTAACAAGAATTATTTTCCTGGAATATTACTAGATTTTATATGTGTACCTCATTCAATGCAGCCTGAGACATTAATTAAATTTAATTATCCCTTGTGAAATAATCTGAAGAAAAGACCAGATAACGAATTCTATATTTTTTCTTCTGCCAAGAAAGATCCTGCTTTAGAAGTTTGGCTTTGTTGACTTCAGGGGTCATTTGAAAAATGTATTTAGGTATAATGATTAATGTTGTCTATAGAACTGCTCTCTCAGGATTGGGGAATGAGGAACGTTTAAGCGTTGTGAGCCTCATTCTGAGGTATGTCACTGACCTCTCTCTGGGATTCAGGCCAGTCATCTCACTGCTTTGTATCTGAATATCTTTATTTCTGTCTGAGAGTTACTCAGTTATTTAAGCTTGCCTCAGGTAACTGTGGCAGATACAAACAAAAATCCTTTGGGAGCACAATGCCATGGGATGATGTCAGTAGAATGTTAAAATTTTAGAAGTAAGTAAAAAAACTAAAAGTTGTTTCCTTTAGGCTTTGTTATTTACAATATAAGTGCCTCATGATTTGGAGAGCTCTGACATCATCTGTAGGTTGTCATGGCAACAGCCATTGCTATTACTAGCCTACCTGGAATGATACAAATGTAAGGTAATAATTCAAAAGTCTTTTTCCTGGCTATGGCTTATGATGTGGCAAGCATTTTCCTCCTCTGGCCTATGAATCTTTCTCATTTCTCACTTTCTGCTGCATCAAAGGGCATTTCTTCCTCTTTGTTTCTCTTCTGCAGAGCAACATGGTTCTATTGGCCATTGGCCTCAGATCGTCCTATTTTTTTTCCTTGGCAGATCTAGAAGGGATATGAACTGCAGGGGAAATAGGGTTTGAGTGATGAAAATATTTTCCTTGGGGAGAATTAGAAGGAAGATGTTCTCTTTTTCTTCAATTAGGACTAAATAATGGAGGTCTATGGAATTACCCCTTATAACTCTATAGTAACTCTTAGAGTGACTTATTTAAAATTGAATCTTATGTTACAAAAGAGGGAGAAATATTGATTGGAGTTAAGTAAGTGGTTACATAAGTTCAGCACAGTGTATTTTCATGTATCCATTGTATGCTTTCTTTTTATTTTTTCTTTTCAATAAGTTCTGGTAACTTCCAAGTTAGGACAGTGAATGGAAGCAATGCTAAAGTTCCCATCTTCAGCTCAAATACACACATAAATTATAGGTAAAAGATATTTTTTTTAACTTTATTGAAGCTTTATTTAAACATACAATGTAACCCCACCACCCTCTCCCAACCCCTCTTCCCCCCACCCCCTCAGTTTGTTTTATGACATTAAGAGTCTCTTTTGGTTTGTCTCCCTCCCGATCCCATCTTCTTTCATTTTTACTTTTCCTACCACCTTAACTCCCACCCCC